>VXCB01000068.1:0-203433 GCA_009613015.1 Mollisiaceae sp. DMI_Dod_QoI
ATATATTTATTATATTCAAATTTCGAATAAATAAATAAATAAATTATAAAATTTAAAACTTATACGAATTAGTTTATAACGATTATATAAAGCTTCTAATTTATATATTTATTATATTTATAAATTAAATATTAATATAATATATTACTATATATTAAATTTTATTTTTAATAATTAATTTTTTTAATAATTTTTTTAATAATTTTTTTTTAAAATTAATATTATTGGATTTAAAAGTTCGTATAATAATAAAGCGAATAATAAAGTAAAAAGTATTTTTTAACTTTATAATTTTAATAAATTTATATTTATTAAAATAATAAATTTAAATTTAAATTTTTTTAATTATTATAAATTTTTTTCGATTAATTTTACGAATACGATTTATAATTTCAAATAGTATTTTAATAATTAATAAATTAAATTTACGCGGGGGATTTTAATACGTGGGTGAAATGCATTTACGCTAGTCCATTTTAAGAAAAATTAGCGAACAGTCCTGGGAACCGATTGTACAGTACGGTAAGCGAGTAAGCACAAGGTTGCAGTCAGGGCCCAGGGGGATTGACTCTTGCCCGATACTTCAGTCATTACTTGATGAGTCAATCTTAAGAACCTTGTATTCTGAGAAGGCTTCAAGATAATAATCGAAGATCTCACAGGTCCAATCATATACCTCTTGAACTAAGCTAATCATCAGCGTGTCCCGGCTGCCTGGTACAGGGCGCCACATCTGCAGGAGCTAAGTTTGCGCTAATTTCAATCAGGGGTTTATGGTCAAAATTTTGGCTGCGAAGTCGACAACTGCGTCTGACCTTATCAACTCTACTCTCAGCGAGCCGGCGCGTTCAACTATGCTTCGCTAGCGATGCCAAAGTTGCAATCCAAGAGGCCCGAAGGACCTCGTCCTTCTCCCCATCCCCCTCCATCTACACCTATAACTTTGGATCCGAGTAAGGCTTCGTATCTCTCACCTCTATTCATTGTTCAAAGGAGAGATGTGCTGATGCTGACCTCTTGGAAGTGTATGGCAGATAGTCTTCCACGATCGCAACGATCGTCCTGAACGACCCTCCAGCCTAGACAGAGCTCTCGAATTTCCTCATCACAGCTTCAGCTCGAAATGCAGTCATAACCACTTCCAACCACTTCCATTCATCACTGTCTTTTTACCCTGGCGCACATTTTAGACTGTATCTATATCGACTCGCAAAGCTTTCGTGTACGAACATATTTTGAATAGAAACCGGGGGACTCTCACGAGCAAGAAAATGTAACATGTTTCATCTGCTAGAATAGATAGGGGCTGCATAAGTTTTGATCTGGTTGCGCACCTAGTATTGCCTTTAGTAGAAGTTTGTTTGCTGCGAGGTACGGCAAGGTTTCATATGTGAATGTTGCGTGAGGGCTGGCTCTCAGAGCGCTGCATTCTGTATTGTCTCTTGATGCGTTATGAGGGAAATAAATAGAGTATCTCTCGTTATACCGTATAACGGACTAGGAATGGAAAGCCCTAAGGCACAAAAACATCTCGGTCCACCGTTGCAAAATTTCTGTCACTTGAGATTTCATTTAGCCAAATACTTTGGAGTCATTTGCTTGCGAACTCCCTTTACTGTCATCGAGTTTGACGTACTTGAACTATTTCTTCACCTCCTGTGCTTTTTGATTGTGGCGAGGCCCCCAAAAAGCAATCTCATGGCATGATTTAACCAAGAAGCCCGACAACGATTTCTTGAACCATCCTGAGCACTGTTGACACAGTATGCCAGTGGAAGAAAGCTATTACCCACCCTTGCCAATTTGAAAATAGCAGACCCAAGTAAAACCCGGTTCGACGAAGTCAATATCAAGTAATAAGTAAATATTTCCGGGTGTAAATTTGGTCATTTGAGAAAGATATTTCTGATGTATAATAAATCAAGTATTAAATCTTCTCATTTCTTGCCCTTTGCTGTATTACAGTTAATCTGGCCAGGAGACGGCTCATGAACTGGGCAAGTGTTATAGCAATTAAAGTTATTCCTTTATAATCTTCCGATTATTTTTTTTTGGAAAAAGAAGCACTTGCTCTTCGGCAGACGCTCCCATAATAAGGTCAAAATGCTCATACGATTCTATATGCCTCCCCAATTCGATTTCGAGCTGCCGAGAGACTTCTTTAAGTTTTAGAAAAAAGATACCATCTTGACTTTTGTATCCTCAGCTCCATTCATCCCACCTAATATAATATAATATGTGAAATCCATTAGAACCGTCCAATGTCTGGATTTTGAGCCAGGCTATGGGGAAAGAGAGTTGTTCCCATACGTATCTCTAGTCCAACTCTGTGTTCTGAAAAGGTGTAATTATGCATGCTTTGTCGATGCCTCATACGATCTGAAAAGGAGAGCTATTGTGCCATAAAGGCAGAGCGTGTTGCTCGAGCTACAAATCTGATATGATATGCAAATTGAGGATGAGACTGGACCATAAGTAGTCGTGAAGTTGCGTGCAGCTCTTGAGGAAATCAACATCGCTTATAAATTTTGTATCCTGAGGGGGAAGAAGGTAGTGTGAGGCCAAGCAAGAAGCGGGGTTCTCAACAAAGTCGCCTGGAGTTAAATCTGAGAGCACAGTGGGAAGACGCGAATTAAGACAGAGAGCAAGCAAATGAGATTAGAGCAGTAATCGTAGAGGCGAAACAAAAGTACAACTCAGATGCGCGGCGTGATTAGAAGACTATCACTTGGATAAGAATGGTGAAAGTCGCTTGTTTTGTCCAAAAGAAAACCCTGGACAAACCTGGCCAGCTCACGAAGTGTAGAGCTTGGCGAGGTAAATAATCAAGAGAGTATGAAGGACGAAACCCCGAGATAGCGGTCTTTCGATTTATATAGCCCCGCGGCGTTGCAAAGGGCAGCAAATGAAGAGGATGCAGGTACAATCAAGTAGATTTTAAGTGTCAATCGAAACCTTACTGACACGGAGACATTTTCCAATGCTGCGAAAGGAGCACATGATGCTCTCATCAATTTGCTTTTCGCCTTGAGAGAATGCAATGCAGGCGCGATTACCTTGGAAGATATGCCACTACAGCAGTCAATGTCAATGCTTGCTGCGACTAGCAACGAAACCCATCTGGAGGTCATCAAACTATCCCTTTGTCATGATGTAAAGCCATAGTGCGTGTGGGTAAAGTGTACATTCATGATGATCATCCTGACTAGCGGTGAGTGGAGCTGTATATTAACAAGGGAAAGTTTCGATAAGTTTGCTATGAATCAACTGAATCAGCTGCATCGTTACAGACTTCTCTTTACCAGGTTTGACGACTTCGTGGCAGAGACTACTAGAACTGCTAAGCGAGAGAACAATCATCGTAACAACAGAAACTATATACTAGAGTTTCTTGTAGAAGGAAAAACTGGCTGGAAAATCGCTAAGCTCAAAGCCGAAGCTCATCCCCAACTGCGTGTACTAATTTGACACTTCTATCAGGCACCATATGGTCGAGATGTGCCACCCTACCAAAAAGCAGTTTTCCGACTTTCCGACTATTTTACTTTTTCGGACTTTTTCACTTTTTCAACTTTTTTACTTTTTAATATTTTAAAAAATTTTTTTAAGATTAATTTTATAATTTCGATTATATAAATTATTATAAATTATAAATAATTTTATATTTATAAAATATCGAAAAAGTTAAAAAATTAAAAAATTAAAAAGTTAAAAAGTTAAAAAGTTAAAAAACTAAATTTTGGTGGGGTGGCACACCTCGACCATAAGGTTTGCCATACACTTCACAGAAAAAGACGCTGCTGAGATTGCAAGACTGAGACAACAAAATCGCCAGAGCCGAAGATGGTGGGCCCACTCATCAACCTCAGCGGCTTCTTCCAACCTCTGGCTTAGTCAAACCCTATCGAGGGCAAACTACCTGACCTGAATAGCATGTTCCAGCACCCAAACAAAGACTTTCAACGAGCTCTAGCGCAGAAAAGCACATTCAAAGCAGCCACTCAGCGCAAAGTCTAATCATTGCTGCGACATCATCGGTTCCTCGAATGGATGAATCCCCTAGACCACGACCTGATACTTGCCGATGCTCATATTCGCGCTGCCCGGCTGGGGATATCAGCCATGTTAGTTTTCTGCACAAATTTCGTCGCTGGGATGATAAAAGTCCACCCTGATGAGGTGGTAACACATTTATTTTGCGCAAAAGGACTCATTCGATCGATCATCGTGCAGTTGCCCACGAAGCTGATGAATCTGCAAGAGGTGAATTGAACTTCATCGATAATCTGGATTACTTAATGGCTCTTGAGCAACACAACCTTGATAGTCTCTGCACCACACTGTGGGAACGTGTCTCGGTTTCCGCTAAATACCATAGTTTACTGCATCATCGACTCCATTTATTCTTTCGATAAAGATATGACACTTGGGTATCTGACGATTGTGTTGAAGGGGCTGCAAAGTATTGTTGATGACAGGTTCCTCGTTCCCACTTTCAAGATCCTGAGGGCAAATCCGATGCAAAGTACAAGAAGAATGAAGAGAGAGCTCACGATGCAACAGAATAAAAAATATATTTCTAGACTTGTCAACTTGTCCCCAAGTAATCGACTCCCGATTGAGCTCTCAAGCAGAGTAATCGAGAGTCACTTTTTGCGGCCTTCTACCCCGACACCACCTGTGCCCAGCTAGGAATTATTCAGGCCTACGAGCCGAGGAAGCTATCAAGACGAGGTTAATGGAGGATGGAACACAAATTAACATGAGAAAATATTACTCGACGCGCGCGGAACTTGCCAACATCATAGGATGTATGACCCGATCCCACTTATAACGAATGGAAATCCACGCAGAGCCAGCATTTGGCTGCCCTCTCTCTTAGCTCTACCTCAGTTCATCATCATTTGACGTCAATTATCTTTTCTATCCAAAAAAGACTTGTGTGACAATTCTAAAGGGGGAGAGATGGTCTCTAAGAGTCCAACTTCCAATCTAGCCTGGGTCGAGATTTCTCGGGAGTTTCAGCAGGTGCGCTAGGCTGGAAGCTTGAGTAGGTGAGCTTGAGTAGGGAGAAGACTAAGGAGCGGGTAAGTTGAGAAGTGGGAGATGGGAGATACACGCCTGGGAGCTAGGAGCTTAAGTAAAGTCGCATCTCTGCTAAACACGTGATTATTGTCATTAATTTTCAAACATAAAGCTTAAAACATGTTAATGTAAGCTTTTTGAATATATTTATTATTTATTACTTCGAAACATTTCATGATGAATTAAAATTGAAAAATAAAGACATCAAAACAAAAGCTTGAGTAGCATCGATTGCAAAAGATTTCAGCCTGAAGTAGTTTTGTCCACTAAGATTTTTGGTACGTTTTCTAAGAAATACAATATGGTATGGTCGAGTACGTTGCCCATACCTGTACAAGGATGTCCAATAAGAACATCGTCTCTCTATGGGTATATCAAGACATAAAAGTGGTATTCGTGTCGTCCACACTCCGCCATCCTGTATCTGACAATCGCTTGGAACACTTAGGCCCACCACGCCGAGATGACGAGGGACTCCGGCTGCTAGACACTTTGGCCGTCAAGATTCTCGATTTCGGCTGCCTTCTTACGGCGTGCGGCTAACTCCTCGCGACGTGCGGCTGCCTCCTCAGGATGAACGTATTTGGCACTCTCAAATAGTGGTGCCACGTCCACGTTACCTCTGAATTTTTCGGACAGCACCCTCAAACGACTATGAAGCACATCGGCATCAACATAAGCACCTTTCAACCACCTCTCACCCTGAGTGGTGTCAAAGGCCGTCCTTCCATGCAAGATTCGTCGATTGTTGAAGATGACACATTCGCCCTCGTTCAATCTGTACTCATAGACAGCTTTGGGATGTTGCAGCTGAGCTGCAAATTTTCGCAAAGCATGCAACAATTTTGGCAGTGGATAACCCTGAATGGACCGCTGGAAGGGCAAAGCAGCTTGAAATGGAGGCGACCAATTGACGTTTAGCACTTTAGATCGGTATTGCTTAATCCCGAACCCATTTGTGGAAAAATACCGATGCCGTCCGATCTCAAAGACTGGGCGCTCGTAATAGTAGTGTTGACCATCATTTCGATATTCAAAGGCTATGTTCTGATCCGCGAGCATGTTGAAATTTGAATCGGAGAGATTCGCCGCAGCTTTAAGTGCGTCTGAGAATAGTGAGGTTCCACCCGGGGACGTGTTTTTCAGGCAATGTAAGAACTGAAAACCGGGTGGGTTATGCATGTATAGTAGATCCATGTGGAGCCCTAGATACTGTTGTGTGTAAGCTACATTTTTAGCGTTCGCAATCGACTTGACGTCCCAGGTACGGCCGTAGAACGTTTCTCGAAGGTGCCCTATACGACTGGTGATGTCCTCCATAGCATGCTCGTTACTGGGTACACCTCGAAGGAGTAGGATACCAAATATATGGAGGGTCTTCAAAGCGTGCCAAAGCTTCTGGTCGTCGTTCATGTAGTCCTGAAAATCGACGAATTGGAAGGTCTCCATGATCGCCTTCTTATCCCATACATAGGGCTGTGACAGATATTGAGCAGCTTGTATGCCAGCTCGGTTGTGGTATGTAGCGAAGAATTCGGCTGGAATAGTAGATACATGGTCGGGTCGGAATCCAGGAATGTCTTTCGTCCACGTGATGGCAACATCTCCGTTTGATTTCCGCTCTACCGATTTCGCTTCAAGATCCGCGGGGATGTCTGCTGTTTGGAAGTTCCTCTGTTTCGAGGAAGGGTTCACGCAGAGAGGACAAGTACACACGTCTCGTAGGAAGACTGGATGCCAGGCCGAGTCTCCGACTTTGACGTACTTCAGATTTAGATCAGGTCCATCAGGTCCTGCTCGTACCTTCCAGCCCTCCGTGCTCTCCGATGGTTGCGAGACTGACCGCTCGGATTGTGTGGTCGAGAAGAAGCGTGATATCGATGCACTCTCCCGAGACTTCCTCGGCAGCGCAATGGACTGTGCGTTTGGCCGTCGAAGAAGATGTGTTTGCTTGCTCAGGCGACGACATTGTACGCTGAGACACGACCGGCCCGGGGTTGCGAGGGCAGATGGACAGGTCGAGAGGCCGCTGGACAGGACCCTCGTGTTCCATCGAAGGAGATCCATTGTCCTCGGCGGTCACGTGCCCGTTCCTCGTACCACAGGAGAGATTGCAGGCAAACAAACGGAGGGCGATGCAGACGGGAATGTCAGTCAGACCGCATCTAGGGGCACGAGGACGGGCAATGAGACCGATGTTGCACGATGGACGTGCAATTGAAAAGATGCGAGGAGGTGTGAGGGTGCAGGCGGCGGGTGAGTGGAGCTGAGCTGAGATGGCAGGGAGAGGGAGCTGGAGCTCTGGAGGTACAGGTCGAGGTCGAGGTCGAGAAATTTTTAGTCGTGATATTGTCGTTCCGGGTCCGAGCTCCGACGGCCGCGACCACACCTGCAAGGCAAATGCAGCCACAGCCACAGCCACACCCCTGACGCCGCCCTACTCGTCTTCTCAGCCTTCATCACAGCCTTCTCCCGTCGCTCTCTCCCATTTTTATATTGTTTATCTTTCCTCCGTAGCCTCGCACCACGACCAATCAACATCCACATCCACATCCACCATCCAAGAACTCGCCGAAGGTTCTCTTCTGAGCATTCCAATTCTCACAACCTTCACCAAACGCACCGCACACACCCACACCCGCACCCACATGGGCATCTTCAAATACCCTTCGACACTCGCGACGAACTGACAGATGCATGTCTCGAGGCCGAGAACACCTTAAGGATGAGGTACGCATCTCTACATCTGCGGCGCTCTTGAATGCGGGAGCTGACTGCGGAAGGGGTCCAAAACCCAGGTGGTGATTGCCGGTGGGGTTGCAGGCTTGATCGCGAGGTAAGCTCTCGCAACGCCGATCTCTGCAGTGTTGAATTGACTCCCCGTTTCGAGGTTTGTGATCGCTCCTCTCGATGTCGTCAAGATCCGGTTGCAGCTACAAACCCATTCGCTCTCGGATCCTCTATCACACCAAGACCTCCGAGGCTCCCCCATATACAAAGGCACCCTTTCGACGCTCAAACATATCCTCAGACAAGAAGGCATTACCGGATTATGGAAAGGGAACATTCCCGCGGAGCTGATGTACGTCTCGTACAGCGCGATTCAATTTACGACTTACCGCTCCGTCACTTTGGGCCTGCAGAGCGCTTTTGGAGACCGTCGACTACCCGCTGCAGCAGAGAGTTTCCTTGCTGGTGCGAGCGCAGGTGCAGTCTCTACCACTGCAACATATCCCCTTGATCTCCTCAGGACCCGATTTGCTGCGCAGGGAACGGAGAGGATTTATACTTCCTTGGCAACCGCGATACGCGATATCGCTAAAAATGAAGGTCCCAGAGGTTTCTTCCAGGGTTTGGGAGCAGGCGTGGGCCAAATCATCCCCTACATGGGCATATTCTTTGCCACCTACGAGACCTTGAGAATGCCCATGAGCAGTCTGCAACTACCTTTTGGGTCTGGAGAAGCCACGGCCGGCATATTGGCGTCTCTGATCTCAAAAACGGCAGTCTTCCCGTTCGATTTAATTCGGAAGCGCCTGCAGGTCCAGGGCCCTACAAGGTCGAGATATGTACATAAGAACATTCCAGTGTACAAAGGAGTCTTCAGAAGTATGCAGAGTATCCTCAAGAAGGAAGGTACCAGAGGGTTGTATCGAGGATTGACCGTCAGGTACGTGGCTCCTATTGCCCTGCTTACAGCGCTCATGATCTGTAGTCTTTTTAAAGCTGCTCCAGCTAGCGCTGTGACAATGTGGACCTACGAGCGAGCTCTCCGAATCATGATGGATATGGAGATGGCCGCCAAGAAATCATAGGATGTATTATAGAGAGAAGGTGTATTTGAAGAGAATGGGGTAGATACCGCTCATGATTTATACTCGGCGCCTGTGAGGTTGAGGTTGAGGTCGACAGCTTCCTGAAACGATAGAATAATGATATGGCCACACGGCTACGCATGAAATGATGGGAATCATGAGGATGAGGCTGAATGACCACGTCCAATCCTCCATGGCCACGATCCCCACCTCTTAATTTATATAAAGTGGTCCGGTAGGCAGGTAAGGTGCCGAACCGGAAAGTAGGCAGGATAGATCGCCGGGGCGCGCCTCCTCTCGCGTTGATCAAGTTGTTGATTGATGTGCACAAGCCCTTATTGTGCCTAGGTAGGCAGAGCCAGTTGAATCACTGACAATTTGACAAAGACCATTCGTGATCCCTGAGAAATATCGTATATCGTATATCGTACTGTACTTCGTAGCCACGAGCCAATACAGTACACCATAAACGCCTTGCTCTGAATGGAACGCTGCGCTGCGCTGCGCTGCTGGCACTTTCAGCCTTTCAGCCTTAGGCTCAGAACGCGGCCGCGGCGTTCTAGCGCGTCCGCCTGCAGGATGCCGCACCGCCTATGGTAGAGCGTAGGGTTACTCGGGACATTTATTCGGTCAGAAGGAAGGAGAACCAGAGCGCAGTCATCTGCCACCAGGGAAACATGGAGACCACAAACCCTCACAGGACGGCGCGAGACATCTCGTGAACCGTTACTCCTCTCCGACCTTCGCAACTACAATGCTCCCTTGAGAAAACGTTTCATTCACCCTCACCCTCACCCTCACCCTCTCCCACATCAGAGTTGTTCACCTTGCATGTGATCGAAGGATTCTCGAGCAGCATCAACGCAAGCGCAAACGCAAACGCAAAATGAAGGCGTCGATTCTCCCACCGAAGACTGAGCAGCTTCTAGGACCTCTTCTGGCTTCTTTGCCAGCTGCGTCGATTTCTCCGTCCCCTCCCACTGCCCTGCTCCCTCTCCTTTCTCCCATCCTCAGACAACGAGTCCAGCTCCTGTCGTCGTCGAGTCAGGAACCATGGCTGCCCCTTCTATGCTACGATGCCATGAAAGTTTCGAAACTGGAACAAGCCGTCAAGAACGAGAGGTTCGAACCACATCCAGTCTCTGGTGAGGTGGAAATCGACTGGGAGTATGATGTACAACTTCGCTACAAACGATTTGACGAGGAGACCTTACAGTCACTTGCATCTCTTCGCGACTTAGACCTTAGCGTAAAGCTTGTATGGTGTGTGAATGATGAGCTGGGGGGTGGAGATGGCTGGAGAATTGGAGAAGTAGGGGTATACGAACCCGACGTGGACTCGAGTTGGGGACAAAACACTATTTCCCAAGCTGAAGAAGCACACGAACACTACTCGACTCCGCTCTTGAGCTCCTATAACCGATCGAATGGCACAAATGGACTCCTCACTCCAGACGCAGACGTGATGGACGAAGACGACGATGACGATTACTGGGCTCAGTACGACAACACGCCCGCAAGAACACCCGCACCTAAAGACTCTGCCCCGGCTCCTATGACAAGCTCCGCCGATCAAGAAGCCCACGCAGATGACGATGAAGCAAGCTACTACGCACAGTATGCTTCTGTACAACCTGCGATGGACAACCATGACCCTGACGAGGCAGAACAAAATGGCACTGTTGAGTCTTCTCTTGGCAGGGACGAGATTGCTCACGAAATACAACAAACCCTCTCTCACGAACACGAGCACTCCTCAGCGTCAGTCTGGTCACAGCTCCAGGAAGCAGACGACCAAGGCCTCACGAACGGTGAACTTGCGCATCCTCGCCCAGGGTCGAGTACTGGTTCCAGCGGCAGTGATACGGTCGCGAAGCTAGAGAGAGGTGCAGCAGCTTCAGCCGCACAACAACAGAGCGAGGTGGGTATCAAGCAACATATTGGGACGAGTGTGAAGAGCTTGTATAGGCTAGCTAGAGTCGCGGGGATTGAGAGGGACGAGTTTGAGAGACTTGTCAGGACCGAGTTGGATTGCTTGGGATTAATGGACGAGGACTTGTAAATATGCTTGGCTCGAAAGCCTTGGTTTTGGCATGGTGTAGGTGCTCGGCGTTGCATTCGCATTGCATTTGTTAAGGTGCATATTGCATTTGGGTGGCACGGTGGAGTGCTAGTAGTTTAGGAAAACATGAACATGAACGTCTTAGAAACGATTTATATCTCAATGTATTTGTTCCCTATCTCAGCGTAAAAGTCAAAGCTAGATGTTGGATCTTACTCATTCGCCATTCAATCATTCAAGGAGCCATACGTAGGTAGGTAACCTTGAGGCTGGCCTCCATTTCCCTTACCCGGTGCGACAATCACGTTTCACAACAAGTAAAGCACTCTCATTAGCTGTTGAAGGGTCCGAAAGGTTTGTTGCACTTCACAGAAAAATCTGACATTCCAGCACGATTCCAGCGCCCATGAAAATTAGCGGTTCGCGATACAAGCATAACCATCAACCACTCTCTGAATACCCAACACATCGTCCCATCACTTCTGCTCGGGCTCTCACGCACATTAACTTAAGGAAATGCTGCTTGCTCACGCCATTATGAGGTGTAAAACAATATCACTCTCAGTCATGACCTCTTAGTCGCTAGAGCCATTAACTTCAGAAGGTCGTCGGCGTCTAATATATGGAGGCCGGCTTATCACAAGAATACGAAGACAAAACTCTTTCATCCGATAGAGACGAGAAAATTTCATTTCCAGATATCTGGGTGCCTTCTGACGATATTTTACATATGCAATCGCTAATCCAGACACAACCGACGCGCCGACTCCCTAGTTTTATCTTCTCTTTAATATCAGACCTGAGCAATATCCTTACCCCTCTACTTCGCAAAGTGCAAATCATAGCCTAGCCATTTTCGGGCCTGGACTTGGGGCACCGTGAGGCCGGGGTAGCCGTATGTCAGCGGCAGGAAGAAATACCAGCCTCCGATGACCATGGCCAAGAGGACACCAAGAGCGGCCCATGAGGTCATGAGGTTCTGCCCTGCAAGCTTCTCACGGGCAGGGAGGTGTTTCTTTGAACCAGACCCAGTTTTCTTGCTGCCCTTGATCGAGGCGCTCTCGTCGATAACCGGCTCAACATTGAAGATGAATTCAAGAAGAGCACCGGTGACGAGAGCGGATGCCAGGTGGGCTGGCAAGTAGTGATGAAGGAACAATTGACGGCCCATAAGATAGAATGGAGCATAATGCATAAGCCATGCAAGGAAAAAGAAGCCAGTAGAGTTGTAAAGGCGTGATCGTGTGCCTAGCCTCAATTAGTAAATGAACTTATTAATAGTTAGTGACAACTTACGATCATCCAAGGCGTCTACACCGCGGCGAAGAGATAACTGATCAGCAGCAATGATGCCAGCGTAGACAGCGAGAAGACTGCTAGCCAACCACCAGCCAACAGGGTTTCCAAGGAAATAGATCTGCTGACGAGTGTCGTTCTGAGTCCAGAAGCTAACACCACGCAACAAGAAAGGCCACATGTAAGGATCACTGGCGTACGGATGGCTGCTGGTAAGAGCATTATTATGGAAGAACATGGCTCTTTGCAGTTCGAACCACTTCTTCAAGAATGGAACGCTCTTGACTTTACGGGGCGTCTTAACCAGGCGTGGACTATCTGCTGGAATTGATGGGATCTCATCAACGAACCAGACATTTGAGCTCTGCGCAAGATTCTTGTTGCCATTGATTTCCTGTTGCTTGTAGGCCCAGTCTGGAAGTGGTGTGGTATGTGTCCACATCGCAACCTTGCTAGGATTGTGAATAAGCTTGAATTGACCCGAAAGGCTCTTAAACTCTTGCCCTGGTTTGCCGTTCTCGATTCTGATCTCGAAGAGGGTGTCATTAAATCGATCAGTCAGGGCATCTTCCATAGAAACGGTAGTAAATTCCTGGTTAGTTGGGTAGTATGGCGAAGCAACATCGTGGGATAGAAGCATGGTGTTTGTTACCACATGTCTCAATCGAACAAGCTCGTTATTCTTGACGTGATGTCCTAGAATTTCATCATTTTTCAAGGGAAGAATTTGCCAATGGTTGTTGGCATCGGCGTAAGGATAACCGGTGACTTGCTGACCTTGACTAGAAACTCTACCATCATCATATCTCAATGGATATCGATCTGGATGGCTGTGAAGATAGCCGTGCGTTTCCTTGTGCTTAATCTGAATATTATCATAGTAATCGATCGTAACGGCGTTCGCGAGCATGGCATTGTCGCTTAACGTTTCTTGGAATTCAGGGGACATGAAGTCGTCACCTGGACCAGAACGGGTCAGGATGGAGAAGTGGACCTGGAACCAGAACAAGTAGAAGAAGAAGGGGATAATAATAAGGCCAACAGCCCGAGCTGTGAAATGTTTGGCGAAATCTGGCAGGCTCAGGGTACCTTGGCGACGGTTGACATCCAGAAGATCCCACAGGTCAATTGCAACTGCTGAGCCGATTGTGACGAACGAGAAGACTCCAACGTATTTTGTGGAGATAACGCAGCTCAAGGCGAACCCAGTCAACAGAAGCCACTTCCACCATTTTCTACCAAACGGCTCGTGCCTCTCCTTATAGAATTTGACGTAGCATAGAAGAGTGCAAGCCATGGCGAAGACGAGGGTGGCATCAAGGAGGATAAGACGTGTCTGCCCGATGTGGGCGTTATCGAAGAGGACGAGGCCAGCTGACAAAATGCAAGCTGGGAGCGTATAGCCAGATTCCCACATAATGTCGAAAACGACGGGAACGGTGAGAGCTCCAAGAAGAGCTGGCATAGCGCGGTAGGCGACATATGGGACCTTGTTTGCGATATACGAATCCCCAATGTTCTCGAAATGGAAGCTGCCATCATATCCCACGAACCAGCCCATCAGGGCGAAAAGGAGTTTTCCAAATGGGGGGTGAACATCGAAGAAGTACGTTCGCTGGAGATAATATGAAGCAAACTACAATAACCAGGGTGTAAGTTTGTGCAATCAAGATTTCTTCGAGATGTGGCTTCTACCTTGCCAAAGTGCACTTCATCGAAGACGACTTCATTGGGGTGGCTGATGCCCCAGAACCTTGTAATGAAAGCCAGCAAGGTAATTACTGCTAGAGCAATTCGAAAGTCCCACTCCACACCGGGAGCTTTATTGTCGGACTTGGCTTTGACTAGAGCATCGAGGTCGGCATCTCGAGAAGCTGTATTGCTCGTTGCAGAGGCATCCTTCGTCTTCGGTGGAACTGAATTATCCTTGCGCTTCCGCACCGAGCCTTGTTGCCCAGACATCGCGAATCAATGGAATGTACGAAAGGAAACTATCGGTCGAGACGGTCGTCAGCAAAAAGCTCGAGAGGAAGCTTGGACAAGCTCAGGGCTGTGAAGCGATTGTGGCACCTACAACAAAATTCAGGTTCTGCGCAAGAATCAAGGAGTGTGAGAAAATGGCATTGACTGAAGGAAATCAAGAGGCGCGCCGTTGTTGGACCTGGCTGCAGAACTGCAGAAAGAAAGAGAAAAGAGGTCCTGGGTCCTGGCAGGAAAATGTTCTGTTCTGTTCTGTGAATTGCGAATGTCGAGACGAGTGGAGTGCCCAGGCCAGCCGCGCAAGAGCAAGAGGCCAGGAAAGGAGGCTAAAGGGTGTAAGGTGTCTTCTTCCTCAGACCTTGTCTTGTACCTTAGCGTGATGGGGAGAGGACCTTGGAAGTTGGGACTCAGGGGCTCGACAGAAACACGTCAGAACATCCCCGACAGGACGTGTCTGATCAATCGTTTAGTTGGCCGTCCTGCAGGGAAAAGGAATTCCAGCATCAGTCCGAAATGAAGTGCACAGGTATACCGTGTACATGCCATGCGTTGCAACGGCGTTATATGTGCAGGTGGAAGTGGCCTTTGCATCACGTGACCCAGCCGCTACTGCCACGGCGAGACTTGATAGAGGCCGCGTCGCCTACCGCTCTCCCCCACCTAAAGCGGGATATCTAGAGCTTCCGTACATTAAACTCCATTCTTCCCCTTCGCCGCTATCGTTTTGCTCTCACCATGTCTCGATCCACGAGGACTCTTCCGAAAGTCATAAGAATTGCAAAACTCGAACCTTGCTCAGCATTAGTTCGTCGGAATTTCTGCACTCAACCACGCAAGATGTCCGACATGACCCCGATTCTCAGTAAATATGCTATGCCTCGTAAGTAGTGATATTGCAGTAACACCTATCGACGTGGCAGCTGATGATGTAGCTGTTGGACCATACTCGTATTGACGACCTCAATCATACCCTTGTGCTTCGACTGACCAACTTCAGTCAAGCCATCAAAACACCACACGCGATCTACTGTTCCGGCCAGCTACCAGCAGATGCACAGGGAAATATAGTAGATGGAACCGTGGCCGAGAGAACTGCTGCTGTTCTCAAAGCCCTCTCGGCCGTTCTCACAGAGAGTGGCTCTTCCCTGGCCCGGATTGTCAAAGCTCAGATCTTCCTCACAGATATGAATGATTTTGCGGAGATGAATGCCGAGTATGAGAAGTGGATCAAGCACAAACCGGCGAGGAGCTGTGTGGCAGTGAAGCAGTTGCCAAAGGGAGTGAACATCGAGATCGAGTGTGTAGCTTTGCCATGATGGACGTCACCTTACTCAAGGTGCTCAAGACTCGACTCAATGCATCAAGTCAGGTTCCAAGCTCGTCCCAGTCGATCCCTCCATTTTAGCCGTCGTTTTGAAATTGTTTGGTTGACTGCTGCAATGTTTCTTGTCCCTCTTTTCCACCATGAAAGATACATTGAGTAACACCCCACGTGACTTCCGCGGACTGTTTGAGCATCCGGAAGAGGACGATGAATGTTCGATCAATCTATCGTTCTTACTCAAAGGCTCGCACAAAGTCAAGCTAAGAAACGAGTAATTAATGCCAAGGCCAAGGGACAGATACGTTGCAAAACAAAAGACATCAAATACGGGCTGATTGAAAAGAGACAGCTTCAACACGCAATTGCTGAGCTGTGAGCAACAAAAAGAATGACAGCGGGTCGTCAAGTGGACTCCTTCCCCTGTACAGCGCCCCGATCCTCTCTAGCTTCAATCATGTGTGCGCTCCTTGCCATCTCCGTTTTCTTCAGCCTTTTCAGTCGAGGTTTCTTGGCTCTTCTCATCCCTTATCATCCCATTGGACTTCCTACACGCCGAGCCCCTAACATGCTGGTGGTACTGGCTTTCGATGATCTTGGCCACAAAGATCAAAACGTTGAGGCTCGATTCGTTTAGGCTTTCCACCTTCAAGCCGAGCGAAGTGCCGTGCTATTTGATCCACTGCATTGCTGTAGCTTCAGATTCATGGCTCCGACCACAGTTCTGGCATTTTTGACGAGTGCCATAGATCTCCATCATCTCAATAATCTTTGCGCTCCATTGCTCGTAAAGCTCGATCTTGCCGATGGATTCGAGGTCGTGGGCTTGACGGTAGCTGTAGTTCTTCTGCATTTGAAGCACTTCAGCAAACGTGAAAGGTGCTGCAGAAGTCTTTGCTGCTGGGCATGGGCGGAATGTGTGCGGGCCTTCCTTGGCCATATCTACTTCGTGTGTCTCCTCAGCAGCAGCGAGGAGAGTAACGAGGAGCGGCAGAAACTTGACGGTTCGAAGTGAGATCATGTCGACCAGACAGTAAGTCGTTTGTTTGGGGAAGTCGGTGGGTCGTTCGTTCTCGGTTCCTAATAGCACGATCTAATTTCTGTATTTCAGCAAGGTCAATTAAATTGTTCTGGCATTTTAATTTATTACCTCCAAGGAGCTGTCCGAGTTGTAGTCTCCCATTACTGGATAGGACAAATTTTGACTTGTATACAGTTAATCTCGATTCTCTCGTTTGAGGTTGTGCAATTTTCTTTCGCCAACGCGTGGAGTGAAGCAATGCCATCATCATGCAGAATTTGATGCAGTGTCTGTTTGCTGGTCTTCTCGGCTCGGGCTAGGCATCTGGAACATCTTCTCTATTTTATCATGCCTCTTCTTGGAGAGAAATGCAATGCCAGTTATACTTGGGGGCTTTTGTTGTTGCAATACGGGTGGATATTAGAATCAAGGTTGCTCAACACAACGTCCTTTACACACCACCTCGCCCCTAAGTTGAGAAGCGACAGATCTCGATATCTATTAGAAGTCCTGTCTATTAACCAACCAATAGATGGACATTTATTTGTCGGGCTATCGGTCAGATTCAAGGATGCTCATTTGGGAACGATGTTTAACCCAAAAGGCGACAGACGTGGCAAAAACTGTATTTCCTCCCAGCCCCCAAGCCCGTGGACCCACGTATTAAGTCAGCTACCTCGATATTGTCACCTAACTCCTCCAGATCCCTGCTATATAGTTCGCTGTAGCGGCTAAACTTCCACCGCTAAGGCGACTGCTATTTGGGAGAAGATTGAGGTTCATCTACTTCACCTGGTTTGGTCTGGCCCGGTCAAGTGCCCATTCCGGCTCGCCTTCAACCTTGACTGTTAGGCAAGAGGGACGTGCTGGCTCCATTCTCTGCTGCACATTGTTCTTGTCACTCTCGTATTAGTGGGATTGATGGCAGTTTGCGCAGTTGAGTCGCGCTTCCACTTCCTCCAGATACGTTGTGCTCATGGTATACAACCAGTTTTTGATCCTTTTGTACTCGGCCCGCATACGAGTAGGCTCACCCCAGCGGAGCATAGCCTCGGGAATATTGAATGTGAAAAGGTCGCTGTGTAGGGTCGTGCAACATCAATGTTGAATGGTACAGATGTTGGGACAATAAATACAGGACGTTGTATCATATCTTCGCTATTTGTAAATGCATGCATTGAATACATTTGCAACTTCTATATTGCAATCGTGTTCAGTGGCAAAATAAACTTCCCTCTCTTAATTGCTTCGACAATAATCACATTTGAACTCAAAAGCTCCCTACATGTACTCCCAACCCACTGCTCTTAAGAAGCTACGAAACTATATTTCTAAGAATTATATCACTAGCTGCATTCAAATGAGTAGCATCTCTGGCCTCTCTATCGTATATCTAGATGAGCATTAACCTCGCAGATTGCATTCAGGTACGCGCCATCGATGCTGATGTTTGCAGCGGCCTTTTGGTCATTGTTGCCGAACTGTAATAAGTTGTTAGGTAGGCTCTGTCGTTCATTGGCCAATGTAGTTTTTTTTGTTTGAATATAGCAACATCCAAGGACAATGGAAGAGTCGTTATACCTGTATTGTAACAAAGGAAAACTGTGTTGATTTGTACTTTGTAATGGAATCCAGCGCCTTCACCCAATTCCCTCCGTTAACAAAGCTTACAGTCGTTGCCCCATTGTGGCCAAATTTAGTGCCGATTGCTTTACTGACAAGAGTACTAAGGAAACCTTTCCACAACCTCCTCCATTTCCAGGCTCTGTGGTCAGCGAATCTCCAGCTAAGAAGAAAGCCGCAGGTTTGCCGCCTCGCTGAAGAGCGCTGAAGCGCGCTGAGAGATAATTCAGCTGTCATAGAAATGAGTATTGGCGGAGACAGCAAAATGATCTTCGTGACGAAATAGAAACAAAGCATCTACATTCAAAAGATAGACTAGGAGACAGTAACACTCGTTTATTTACTTCCCAGAATCGTGGTTTCATTACGACATACACATTCCCCGAGGGATCGAGAGAAGGAAATTGAGCAAATCACTCGATCCATGTTATTTACAAGGAAGCAAAACAAAAGACACCAAGATTGACTGATATACGTGGGTCCCTCTTCAAGAGATTAAGGAAAGCTAAATACATATAAAACCAAACAGAAAATTATTATGATTCAACCTCAAACTCCTCGTCGGAATTAAGAAATAGCCTTGCCTTTTCAACGCACCACCATGTTGTGAGCACGATCGAGACCAGCTTGACAACCCCACCAAATATACTGCTAAGAAGAAGGACGGTGACTAGGAGTGACAGGAGTCCCAAGAAAATAAAGAGCCACTTCAACGTCTCCGCCTGCCAGGTCAATGGGCCTCGCATCCCTTTTGGCGCTGGCTCTGGGTCGAAACCTATCTCTGCAGCTGTTGTTACATGGTCCAAGGAATGCGGTAGCACTGGGTTTGGCGTTTTCGGTTTAGTGGTCGGAAAGCGATAGCGCTGATGCATTTTATCTCGGAATGCCTCTGAATCGGATGCTTGCTTTCTGTCCCACGTATAAGGGCGCGCTCGAAAGCTGCGAAGAGGATCGTCTCCTTTCGGGTCTAGGAGTAGGTTGAAGTTTGGTGACATACTGACCAGCAGCTCGAAGCAAGATAATAAGTTGAAAGAGTGTGAGTATACAAGAGAGAGACGCCTGCGTCTACAAAGTAAGGATATTCTTTGTAAGAAGACTGTGAAGGGGAGAGTTGCAATGAGATACAATAAAATACAATGTAATTGTTTTCGCTCGAAGCAACAGTGGATGGGGATATATAGATCCGTTCCTTTGTCGCTACCCGGACCAGAGAATCTTTGTTCCGAGTAGGCGACAATGAACAGGGCAATGATGACTCGACAAAGCAGAACAGCCCGAGGAATTAAGAACAGCCGTCGCCTGCGAGGAGCAGAATAGCAACAGCTGGAGGGGTATAAAGTCTCCAACCCACTAAGCTGAATCTGGACTTCTTTTCTCCTTCACATCACCCAGAACAATTAATCCATCATACGCACATTAACCACGCCCTTGCCCCTCCACATCGCTTCCCCGTGCATATCTAATTCGGACTCGACCTGGCAACCGGCTCCCTACTCATCTACTCATCTACTCATCATCATCTCAGTCCTCCCAACTCCTCGACGCCACCAGCATGTGTCTCTGGAAAACGCTCGAATACAGCTGCGGCCATCATGAAACGAGCACCGAGATGTGCAGAATCAAAGCGCGGGCCGCAGCGAGAGACGAGCCGTTCATTCACACGATCAACTGCCAACTGCTCGACTCCCATGCCGTGCAACCGCGCTCATGTCCGCTCTGCACGAGCAAGATCCAGGCGACCATCTCACAAGGCCAGCAGCCTCCCCACGTTCTGGGACAAGACCCTCGAGACACACTCCCTTCCCAAGCCGGCAAAAGGGCCACAGGCGCCGCTGAGAGCAGACCTCGACCTCAACCTCGACCTCTTGCACCACAACCACCACCTCTGATCGCAAATATCTTGAAAAAGAAGCGCCAGAACAAGATCTGGCAGGGGACCACCCAAGCGACAGCGGTAGAGTGGGCTCGACTGCGCGCGCTCAGCGACAAAGAAGAAGACTCGATCTTCCCCGCCGACGGACGTGTCCTCGAGGAGGATGGGCAGATCTGGCTCACGGCTGACGCCCACCAGAAAATGCACGAGCGTAGCAATCCACAAAGAGCAGATCTCCAAAACCACCTTCGAGCGAAGGGACAGTCACAGTCGACTACGCTTCGAGAGTCATACAGAGCTGCTGAGCCTGACAAGCAAACCAATTCCACCCTCCGCGGAAAGCGACTGCCTTCCGCCCCTGCCAGAGCTCAGCAAAGAAGTGAGTTGGTAGAGGAACAAGAGGAAGTACAAAAGATCCCCTCATGTCTGGTGCCAGGAGGGGGCCCAAATAATCTCGCGCAGAAGACCAGCTTCTCACAACTGTCTGCGATCTTCGACGCCTCCCGAGACGTACGACGAGAAGACGCTAGTGCCCCTTCTGCACGTGAGACCATTGCGCCCAGAGGCGTTCATGTTCAGGGAAAAGCTGCCCTTCCATCAAGGCTGAGCACTGTCGACATGTACGAAGTGTCTGGTGCGTCTGATGCCAAACGGCGAGTTGCTGCCCCGGCACAATCCACCAGTGTGGTCGCAGCCACGACAATGAAGCCAGATATGAGCAAGCGCCCATCATTCCTCCCTCCCCAACTCCCAAAGTCGAAACGTATCTCACCCCTCCACTTCGAGAACACAGTTCTTGAGTCTTTCCAAGGGGGGGTTAAGTCGAGGTGGTCATGACTGAGAAGGAAGCTTGGTCTTGGTAAGGAAACCCCGAAAGAAGCAAGACGCTAGGAAAAAAAGACTCGCACGATAGGAACCTACGCGCAGCAGGCTGCAGCGAAAAACCATTTCTTATCCGTGACAAATACACTTTTTCTTATCTTTTAGCAGGTAGACAGAAATATTAATAAAGGTTTGTATTGGCACCTTAAACGCTCTAGTATGCTGTGTGATATCATGCCCCATGACGCCATGCCTAATATTTCTAAAGTGATGATGATAATATACATACATTTAGGCCCCGATACTACTCTTTTCGGACCTTGAATCGACCCTCAGAGGTACAGCATTGGCTGTTCGCAGCCATTCGCCGTTGAAAGCGTTTATTAACCAGTTATTCAGCTCTATAAATGCAATTTAGTAAGATACACGAAGGGATGACGAACTTGCAAGTACTCACTGTCGTAAACAATCCGATTCGCATTGTGGAAGTATATGCCATGATCTGAGTCTGGGAATACATGGACATCATAATTCTCAACACCAGCTACGTCTAGTTTATCCAATAAAGTCAATGAGTTCTGCATGTGCACGTTGTCATCTGCCACACCATGCATGAGCAAGAATCTGACATTCTGGTGCAGAGCACTCATATTGTTGATAGTTGAGTTGTCGTACCCATCCGGGTTGTGTTGCGGTGTGTGCATATATCGCTCGGTATAGATCGAGTCGTAGAAACGCCAATCGGTGACGGGAGCAACGGCCATTCCATAGTGGAATGTTTGCCCAGCATCTTGCTCGAGGATCTTCAAGGTCATGAATCCACCATATGACCAACCCCAGATGGCCATCCTTGAAGCATCGACGTACTTCTTCGCGGCCCATATCTTGGCGGTCGCGATCTGATCATATGCTTCGTAGTACCCAAGATTACCCCGAACGATCGTGCGAGCTTTTCTTCCAATGAAGCCTGTACCTCGCCCATCGACAGTCACCACGATATAACCTAGATTCGAAGCAATATATGCCTGAAAGTCAACCGTGAAGCCCTTCGTGACAGTTTGCGACCCTGGTCCACCATAGAGATAGAACAGTACTGGATATTGCTTTTTCTCGCTAAAGTGGGGTGGCCTTCGTTCAACGACATTGAGATCGTATCCATCGATATTGACAGTTGAGAAGATCTTGATGGGCAATTCGTGCTTTTTGGCCATGTCAGCAAGGCCTGGATTCTCCTCGATGGTGTTCTCGTAATGATTAGTGTTACTGGGAGTGCTGATGACCTTCTGCCATGGGATATTTGGTCCATCATAGTTCAGAAGCGCGTAGCCTGCACCGCTGGAGAATGATACTCCATAGTATCCCTCCTTGCTGGTGTCAGTCAAAGGTAGCGGGTCGGAGCCATTCAAGTAGACGCTGTAGACATGTCGCTGAATAGTAGATTCCTTTGTTGCCACGAAGTAGACCAGGTTATTCATCAGGTCCACAGCTGAAGGTGCGTCCACAACCTCCCAGTCGCCGGAGGTAAGCAAGACCGGATCTGGGTTATCTAGTGGGGTAAAGTATCCTAGGTGATCATAGTTTTCGTGAATAACCGTATCGATGTAGCCATCTTCAGGTCGGCCATTTGCTGGGTCTGCTGGGACGTATCTAGTGTTTTGAGATACTTCAAACCAGCCACCATCCAGCTTTTGAACATCCTCAGTCCGAACGGTTTTGCCGGTCCTCGTAGCAGTATCCACAAGAACGACTCGCAGAATGTCACTTTCTCTATTCGTCTCACGAATCAGAGCTTTGCCGGTTGAACCTGCCCAGACCACCTCCGTGATAAGGAGATCCTCTGGAGGAAAAGAACCTTCAACCGTCACCTCGAAAACATCACCCTTTGCAACATCGTAGAATTGTAGGTCAACTGTTGGATTTGGAGCTCCAGCCTTGGGATACTTGATCTCCCTGACTTCAGGATAATTTTCTTCTCCAGGTAACGGCTGCTTTCCACTGGGTCTCGAAATGAAGTACTGAATAGGATATTCAGGTACTTCTGACTCGTTCGTACGGAGGAATGCAATATATTTGCCATCTTCAGCCCACCAAGTGGCACTATTACCGCTGAAAACCTCCTCTTCGTAAACCCAATCCGGGACACCGTAGAATAAATTAGTTCCTCCATCAGTAGTAATTTGGGTGACCTTATTCGAGGAGAGCTTGCGAAGATACAGGTTCTGATCTCTTGTGAATACGACGGCGTCGCTCTGAGGGCTCCAGCTTGCCAGTTGGATTCTGCCATCAGGATCTGCGGGATCTAGAGCCTGTGCCGACTGCGAATCGACATCGAAGATCCAGTATTTCGCATAAAAGGAGTGCCTCCAATTTGACTGATAATCCGTTGCAATAAGCACCTTCTTCAGATCTTTGCTTGGGTATACTCTGCTGGGCGAAAGCCCTCGATCTCCAACCTGGAAATATCCTTGTTTCATTAAAGTCTTCGTAGCCATTGCCCCGGCCTCAGTCGCCCCTCGAATGTCTTCCACCACGAGATAATCTTTCCCTGCCGCGCCTTGCTCAAGTAAAAGTCCGTCTTCTCCATTTGCACCCTGAATCCAACTTATGTCGTGCCGTGTTACTCGCCATTGCCCGCCCATGACCTCGTCTAATGTCACCTTCTTCGCACTCCCTCGAACAGTAGTCGCAGTAGGATCATGCGGAATTTCAGAGGGGTGTTGATATGATTTATGTCCCAAGTATAGCATCAATGCTAGAACCCAAGCCCCAATGAATACACCTCCAACGACCCATAATAATCTGCGAAACTTCTTGTCAACGACACTATCCGCCCCCTTCTGGATGAAAGCCCCGGTCTCGAGATCGTAGTCATCCTTCTCTTCTTCCTCAAGATGTGCGTTCTCGTCGTCGGCGTATGGCAATGAGTCGCCACGAGGGGGGAACTTCGGGGTGACCATCCTCTTCCCATTCCTGTTCATCGACTTCTCTTCTCCCTCAACTCGTTCTTTAATGCGCTCGAATACGAGACTCGTCGTCGAGGCAGAGGATACCGAGTCTTCCGAATGACGAAGTTGATCCTCCTGCTCAAGTGGCAGGAGTTGGGTGGCTTCTTGTTTATGCCCAGCCATGATCTCCGATAAGGGTTTCACACGCTGTGAAAGAGTGTCAATGCGAGGTTGTCCAAGGTGACATTTGTTGTTGTCTTAAATGCGCATCGTGGAAAGGAAAGTGTCGAGCACACGGTACAGCTCACTTCGCCATTGTATACGAAGTCTATTGTGAGCTCTTTTCGGAAATTAGAGTGAGAGTTGAAGGTGTTGTCTTTGTTCCACAAGCTCGGCGAGCTGATATGTTGCTTGCCTGAGCCTGAGCCGGGGCATGCCTGTCACCGCATCCACTGTGGAACATTTCGCCGCGACATCACTTCGATTCATTTTCAGGCGAAGTTTCATCCGCAGTAAATGCAAAAACTCGATAGAATAACAGCCTCGCTTCTTTGGACATGCTGTTTCCCCCTCGGTGTTCCGATAGACTACCTACCTAGATAGATAGGTACCTACATTCCGAACCTTTGTTTCCAATCGATCACGTGATGCTACATGTCAAAGTGTTCGAGTTCTTCAAGGAGGCAGGCAAGTAGTCCGGTCATGATGTTTGCGGATTGAGTGTTTAAAGTAGGCGAGAATAAGTGTTGCATTTCCCTGCATTGATTCACCTGCAATTTTTCGTTGATGCTCGCGTATGAAAAATACCCTTAGGTCTACCCTATGTCTCTTGCCAAGATGGACTTTGATACTTTTATCGAGTCTTCTAAGTCTTTCATTGCTCATAGGTTAGTTGTTGGGTGTCTTGTAGGATGCGTGATATCACTCTCGTTACCGAGTCAGCAAGTGCTGATGGGGCTCTTTTGAAAGTTGAATGATGTGAGAGAAGTCTCAATATGGAGTACCTCTGTCAGCTCAACTTAGAAATACATGCATAAAGCACGCCCGTTGTACATTGCAAGATGCTTTCGTTGAGCTTGTCGACTAATAAGTCTTATATATACAAGACATCGAGAGCGTAGCTGATGTCTAGGTAGGGCATGGTAGTCATCTTAGGCCGCGTTGTAATTGAAAGGAATCGAATCGAGCGTAACGCCGTAACGTGTAGTCCTATTCCTGTACGATGTAGTCCATCGGTGCACGCTCCATGTGTGTAATACAAAATTTACGTCCCATCAAGCCCACTTTCTCCACTAACTTAGAACCAAGAAACACAATCTGAGAGATATAACTCCTTATGGACAAGAAAATAGTCCTAAATAGATAGCTAGTGGCTTAAATCTGATATGAGGACTCATCGGACGAAACAGCAAGCAAGTCGTGGCGAGTTCCAAAACAGATCTTGATTTCCCTATAGTCACTCATGAATGTTCGATTGTCCGTGATCTCTCTGCCATCAGGCGTGGATCAAACATCATACAACAAGCATCCGTGCTTGGATCATCATGTCCAAACGCAGTGGGTACAAGGGTCCCGAGGATCGGACGAACGAATAATACACAGTACTTCGGTTTTCAAAGGAAAATATGAATGTGGAAAGAACATCAGATATTGGTGATAACGGATGAAAATTAATATCATCTAAATCCATACAACTATATAAGCAAGTCTTCATAAGATAAGGTTCCGCTTAATTCTCTGGAGGTGATGAGATAGAAGGACTGGCTGGAGGACATGCATTTCGCATCATTAACGTCATTCGCTATAGAACTAGAGAAAAGGGAGCGCGCGGAAAGATAGGCTTAGAAAATCAGGTGATGACTTTGAGGACTTCGCATGAAAGCGTCGTCCAATTCTATAGGTTCTCTAGAAGGTGCCAAAAGACCTCGAAGGAGCCATTTGCGTTGAAGCTGCGTTTAGTGGCATGGAAGAGACTTTCTCGGTCCGAAGCTTGGGAGTCCTTGCGAAGCTCATCTCGACCTCTATTAGTCTGAACACACTACTATCTCCATTCAAAAATGACGAGACTGTCGCTAGCCGCGTACGCGACGCTTCTTCTGTGGGAAAGAACCAACGGCTTGGCAAGCAAGACCTTGAAATGAAGCATCGTGAGAGTGGTTTGTTTCACATCCCTGGTTGAGTGCACCGAGTTCTCTCGCTTAAAAAAGGAGTGGGGAAGGACTTGCGCGGCGAAACCTCACGAATTGTATCCCCTGCTGGCCCATCTGTGGGTGAATCTCGTCAACATAGAACCGGGGGATGTGTTACAGATCATTTCGACGAAGGCAATCTCAAACAAAAACCTCCGCTTTAGTAGTGGCACGTGGTTAGGACCGTCAAGTCTTGGGTTCAAATGATGATGGATTTCATTGGCTGATCGCGACCTTGACAGGAATTGATGCCGCAAGCGAGGAAACGTCGAGTCAGGCTCAGAGCAAGTTACATCTTCGCAATATTTTTAATGTTGTGGCATTACCGAAGATACAATTGCCCGGCCGCACTGTTCATGGCTTAATCTTATAATCGCTTCATGGCCAGCATATCCCAAAACAAGGAGGCCGCTCGTGACCGTCCAATCATCCACGTTCCACCTCAGCGTTCTCATCGGCAGACGTTTCGGGCATCTAGACCCAATCCAACCACGCCGACCGGTGAATCCACGAGCCGATCGTTGCGCAAGAATAAACGCTGCAACGCGTCAGCGAAATTCATCGACTGCAATATGTCTCTAGGAAAGTCTGAGGTTCAAGAAGTTGTGCCGCATCATGAACTTTTAGCTTGCACGATGGTTCTTACGTGGCGTTTTATGAAGGCGATCAGTCTGAAATCTATGCAGCCTGTTCTTTTTTTATCCCGAAACGTATCTTATCGACTAGATGTCTGGCCTAAGCTGGGACAAGAGATCAAACTACGCGTGGACGTTCCATTGGAGGGCTTGAAGTCTGCAAGGTCTTGGCGGTAAATTCCCAGCATCTGTGGAGAGAATGAGGCGAAAAATGAACCCTGAATGGGCAGGGCTTGGCATATAAGGAGCCTGTATATCTTCCTCGAAACTTCATGTGGGCATCTTCTGTTTCTCCGATCATCTTCTCCAATCATTACGTTCTTGATCTTCGGCTGGACCGTTTTATCTTGAACTACCTTAGTCATAAATTTCTTTGCACATTTTCTAATTTTCTTCAACTAGCAACATGTATCTCACTAGTATCTTCTTCACCCTCCTCCTCTCTACCGCGGTGGTGGCCAAGGGCAACAAAACTACCAAGGCGGCCACCGACAAGAGTCTTTGTAAGGAGATGATCCGTCTTGAGAAGACAGTCGCCCTTGCTGCCAACACCACAAAGCTGGATGAGAAGACAAAGGGAAATGCCACTAAGGCCGCTGAGATCCAATCGAAGGCTTCAGCTGCTGCTACAACGCTGGCAACGATGCAAAGGTAGATTGATTTCCTTCCTTTCTATCATATGCATTCCCTGTCACTTAGACCCGAATTTCAAGAGCGGAATTCCAAACTTGCGTGTCTGATCACTGACTCGACAAAGCAACACCACCCTCGTCAGCACCTGTGCTGTTATCTCAGCCGCTGAAAACACCGAGGATGCCTGCCGAACTATAAACACTCTGTCTAAGCTGGTTGCCTTCGCTTCAAACACTACCAAAGTGGATAAGAAGACCAAGGGCAACGCTACGAAAGCTGCAGAGCTTGAAAGTAAGGCGTCAGCCGCCGCTACAAAGCTCGCTACCCTTCAATCGAATGCCACTCTCGTATCAGCTTGCGCTTCTATCAAGTCAGCCAAAGAGTCTTCCAAAGGTATGCACTCTTCGCTCGAAATGATCAAATACTAACAATAAAAAGGCGCCAAGGCTGCTGCCGAATCGGCAAGCTCTTCCTCCTCCGTTGCTTCTGCCTCAAGTACCGTCCCAAGCGCGGCTAAAAGTGGAGCTAGGATGTTAAATGCGCAGACTGGCGTCCTTTCTACGGTCATTATCGTCGCTGCGGGCATGATGGTGTTGTAAGGATGACGAGATATGAAGTTATGGTTGGGGATGAAGGGGGTTTTGGGATCAGGTTAAAAGGGGGCTCCTAGCGCTACGGTACTAGACTTCCTGTACATCTAGATAGGAAACTTCGGCAAATTAAACTTGATGCTGCACTGAATTGAGCTTTGCGTGACTTCCTGTGCATCGTATTTCGAGTCTCGAGGCCAGGTTTTCTGCATTCTCTGAGCAGACTAGTATCTTCTGACATTAAATCATAGGCTTAGGACTAATTCTTGGACTAACTATTGATGAGTCGTTTGAGTCGTTCTCTTGTGTAAATTCATACCTTTGACAACAGGTACTTATATTTGCTATAAGGTTTTGTCTCCTTCAGATGCTTCAAAATGTACAAATGAGGGAGCCAGTGCGGATCAACGACGTGCAAGGGAGATGTCTATCAAGCTCCACCAGTAAGCGAGCTAAAGCTCTCCCTTTCCTTCACGTCAAATAATACTATTAAATGGGCCTACAATTGAACACTATCCCAACGCAAAAAGGTAAAGGAAAAACACACTTACTTGGTCAGGGTACCTCGAAATTCCCATCGCCGACTCAAATCCCTGAGTTCAGCAGACGTTCATTCTCCTTTTAGTGCCTATCAGTGAACCACTCGTCACAGCTTCACCATGTCACAAAATTCAACCATAAATACGGCAGATGGCCTCTTCTGGCACATAAGGCAGTCTGGGATTCCTGAAAACCAACCACTCATCCTGATCCCATCAGAAGAAGGCGACAGCTATGTCTTCACCAACCTCATATCCCATCTCTCCCCGCACTTCCACATCACATCCTTCGACATGCCCGGCTTTTCTCGCACCACTGGTTCCTCCGCTCTCACCAATCTCTCGCTCAAGAAAATCGCCACCCAAATTGTAACTCTCATGAATGTTCTTAAAATCCCAGCTGCTGCATTCTGGGGATCTTCTTCGGGAGGACTCTCTGCTCTAGCGCTGTTGAAGTACTTCCCTGACCGAGTGAGGAATGTAATCGTGCATGAAGTACCTTACTCCGCACCAGACTCTATCTATGGACTGCAACAAGAAGAAGAAGAGACGACTGTGAATAATTGCAAGGTAATGTACAGGGATATGATGAATGCTGATCCAGGGGCGTGGGATGCGTTGGGGCAGGAGTATCATCAGCGACTTGGTATGCCCTTTTCATGCCCCTTATCTAGCTGACCTCGTATTGACATCCAAAGCAGCGAAAAACTATACAACTTGGATCCGCCACTATGTTGGCGTTCTCGAAACAGCTGACTGGGAGGACGTCGTAAAGGAGAACGCAAAGAGGGTTTCGTGGAGTGTGGGCGGACAAATGCCTATGGGGTTTTTCTTCTAGAATGTCGTACTTGCTACGAAATGTGGTGTCTAGGTGGAGCTGTTGGACTGTAAGCATTTCCTGCAAGTGAGTATCCCGGAGAAGTTGGCAGGATGGATCAAGAGTTGTTGCGAGAAAGCGGAGGCAGAGTGTTGTCCTAACTCGCCTTAGGGCTGAGCGCAGAAGAACTGCGCTACAATTGAAGAGGTTCTATGATCGGGGAAATGAATAGCAAAAATCATGATTGCTCATGCTTCGTTGCGTAGTGTTGACCACCATTTCTTGTATTGCCTCGGTCAGCAAATATTGTAGATCAGATTGTTGGCGTTTGATGCCGACCAAAGTATCCAAAGCTCATTCCAGAGAATGGATATCCTCCAGTACGTTTACCTCTTTTGGATTGACGCCTCGTGGGTGGTCTGAGGGTTTAATAGACCGGCTGGACTCGGATGAAGATTGTACACGATTGACAACTATTCTCGTCATATTCCTCGCCACCTCCGCTTCAGCTTGAGGACAGGTGAACTAGACGGGCTATCAAGAGCGTAGACTATAGACCGGTTGTGTGTGGTAGCAGATGATCCGTAGAAATATCATATCCTGTACTTGCACATGAATCGATAAGAAATGCGGTGATATTTACTGGTTCATAAACGGATGATGAATTTGTAGAAACGAATTACTGCGGGCCTGGATGCGTGAAGACACTCGTCCGCTGAGGAAGTCACGATCTGGTCTATCACCTCGCACTGGCAAGTGTGACTAAACTAGGAAAGAAAGCTCTATTGTGTTAAAGAAATACATTTGCAACAGCCATATATATAATATTATATGTTCTCAGAGATAATTGATGCTGGATGAGATATTTCGCTTGTAGTGCCATCGGGAGAAAAGAAGCTCCGCTGTCAGGGTGACATCATTCAATATTGACAGCTCTGAAACATAAAGGCTTCTCTCTTCAGCAAACACATTCACTGTTCTACCAAGTACAGATGTCTGCAGAAACACCCAAAATGTCACAAGCAACTAGAGACATCCTGCTGAAAGTCAGGAAAATGATTCCTCCCATGCTCGAAAAGTTCCATAAAGGTACGAAGCTCACCCCACCACAGAATGCGACAGCTCCAAATCTAACCACAACCAGGACAAATGGGCCGGATAGCAGTCATAGGAGGGAGCGAGGACTATACCGGTGCTCCATACTTCTCTGCAATGGCCAGCGCTCGTCTAGGCGCAGACATGGTATCTATGCTGCCCCGCGCTATCCTTCACCCACTGACTGGAGTATAGAGCCATGTCATCTGCGAACCTCAAGCTGCACAAGTTATTAAGACCTATTCGCCGAATCTGATGGTCCATCCTTTGATGCGACAAACTACTCACGCGAACTCGAATGAATCCTCGGACGCAATTGCGAAGCGCGTCATTGATATGCTACCCCGCCTTCACGTCTTGGTGATAGGCCCTGGGCTGGGACGCGATCAATTGATGCAAGATACGTGCGCGAAAGTTATTGAAGCGGCGAAGAAGGAAAAGATGCCATTTGTATTGGACGCGGATGGGTTGAATCTGGCTCAGACAAGACCGGAGTTGGTGCAGGGTTATAGAGAATGTATACTGACGCCCAATGTAGTGGAATTCGGGAGGCTGTGTAAGAGTAAGGGAATCGATACTTCGGGTTTGAGCGATGGGAAAGACGCGGAGAAGTTGTCTAAAGCGTTTGGTGGTGTGACGATTATACAAAAGGGCGCGAAAGATTATATTTCAAACGGAGAGAGGACGTTAATCAGTGATATGGAGGGAGGATTGAAGAGGAGTGGCGGGCAAGGTGACACACTGACGGGAAGTCTGGGCACGTTCCTATGCTGGAGGAAGGCATATCTAGATAAACTGTGGGACCATGAAGGTGATCTAGACTCTGTTGAGCTGCTTGCTCTGGCAGCTTTTGGAGGAAGTTCTATTACAAGGGTGAGTCGTTGATTCTGGAGTTGATTGAGATGCTGACATGAGATAGGAGTGTTCGAGGCTAGCATTTGCGAAGAAGGGCAGAAGTTTGCAGGCGAGCGATTTGACGGATGAGGTACATGTCGCTTTTACGAATCTATTTGAAGGCCCTGCGCCTAAGCTGTGAGCCTATTCATGACTTGAGAGGTAGTTGGTTGGAATGTTCCCGATCAGACAACAGCTAGAAGTGAAGATTGGACTTATTCACACTTTCTAGAAGTAGCTTTGAGATCGGTATAGACTCGTAGGTGGGACGCTGAACGGACCAAGGTTTGATCCAGCCACAATACTGTGCTTCCAATCTAGGGCTGCTTTTCACCACTTTAGTAGATGACGTAGGAAGGACATTCAGATAGAACAATATTCTAGGCTAGGGAAAGGGTTGGTTAGTGAAGTACATCTAAGTCAATGTAAGACATTTGGAAGCTTCTAAGATATGCAAATTAAATGAGTCCTCGGCGGGGTCAGTAAGCATAATGGTGCCTGTGAAAACTCGAATGAAAATGAAAATGACATGCAGGAGAATTTTGGGATTCAGAATCTTGATAAACATTTAAATAAGGCTTTTGTTATCAACGGGCTGTGAGAGGGATGGGGAGAAGTGACGATAAAGTAGGCCCGATAAAAACGAGATGCTTCAAATGATGTAACACATACCTAGACTCATAGCGGAGACAAGCAAGTGATGTGCTACTTCGATGAGTCTACTAACTAGACGAAACTGCCTGGCTGTAGCATGAGTCTTCTATATATACTCGAGCTATAAATTTGATTCCGAAGGATAAAAGATTTTGTGGCTGAGATATAGTTCTAAGAGCAGGTCGGATCTGGTTGGTGGCTTGAGACATCCAGTCAGGAACCCGCTTGGAAACCCGGATGGCAACCCACTTGAACACCCGGTTGAGAGCAGTGAAGCTTGCGATGTGCAACAAAATTGTTTTGGCCAATGAGAGTGCTTCCCATGTTTGGGGTCTGCTGGTTCCTGGCCGCATTCTGTAGTTTACTAAGTTTGAGAGCTCGGCCGGTATTTTTGAGCACGCTTCGTCTCGAAAGATTACTTATTTCTCCTGTACTCCTTCACCGCAGCGCTTTTCTTCTTCTTCATTCTATTCAAAGTATGCATCCCACATTTGTCCAGTTATTCCGACTGTCTTCGAAAATCCAAAACACAAACACTTCCCTGTTGCTGCTTGGAACCATCGATTCAAAGGCTTGTGTCACGTACTTCTTACGACGGTTAGCGCTTGAGACTACACAGTTGGATTTTGCTGGATCTTATGGTGGTGCAGATTCCAAGTTGACGTAGGTCTTTTTTGATATTGAGACTATGCTGAGATGCTAACTGATCCACATGAATTCTGGTTTCCGGAACCTTACCTTGACCTACTAGTAGCCGCAAGATTCACAGGAATTCTCAACATGAATCTGGGGGTGGAATTGAAGTCATCAGAGGACGACTTACCCAACGAAAATATGTGAGTGTGCAGGTTACACAAAACTGAATATTAATGAAGCATTCATCTTGAAGTATGAATAAAATCGTCCTCAAGTTCTATTGACAGGCGAGTACAATTGTTCCTTGTCAAGATCTCAATACCCAATATTGATAGAGCGAGTGCTCTCTGTCCACCTCCTAATGTTTCTCCTGCCGTTGCCAATCAGAAATCGCCTTTCGCATCTGATGATTCCAAAAATACCTAGTCTTCTCTTTTGTTTCTACATTCTACTTAGTCTCTATAATTGTTGCCCTTTCGACTCTTATAGCTATCACATGCCTAAGTACCTGCACTGGTTACAGTTTGAGCACGTGCAGTTGCTGTCATGTGATCTCTCATCTATGATCGACCTTGGGTGGATTCATTGCTTCGTCCTCTCTTTCCCAACTATGCATCGTCCGATTCATGTTATTTGCAAAGGGCAGGTCTCCCGAGGAGTTTGTGCTACAAGCCATACAGGCAGCCTTCCTCTCGTCGAATCGCATCTCTTGGCGGATGTGGGGTAGGTTCGGCAGAGACTGGCGCGGAATACCGGCGCATACCCCTCACTATCTTGAAGGCTACGAGCTTCCGTTGCTCCCTCTGTGATTTTATTCCCATGAACACAAGGACTAACCCCTCATGACGGTCTTGGCGCGAGTCAGACTGTCAAGCATCCAAGAGTCATACTTATGGCAGGAACATCCTCCGGCCGTTCCTGCCTTGCTCAACCCTGAGATCGCTTTCTTTCTAGATATTGTTTGCTCAAACTACAGCTCAATCACTTAGACACAAATTCTGCAACGCATACTGCAGCATCATGGCAAGTAGCGGAAGTGGTACAACTGTGGCTAAACATCAAGGAAAGAGGACCGTGATCGTCACTGGATCATCACGGGGAATGTAAGATCTTACGTGTGACAACACCTCTGTCACGGGCGTTATAATTAACATAGAATTAGAGGGAAAGCAGTCGCTCTTCGACTTGCAGAAGATGGCTTCGATGTCTGCATCAACGACATAGCAGCAAACAAAGCCGGCATTGACGAGGTACACCTTCTCTTCCTACTCGGTCCCTAAATCAGAACCCAAATCAGACATTGACCATTGATTAAGACCGTCAAAGAAATCCAATCGCTCGGCCGCTCCTCCTATGGCCATATTGCAGACGTCTCTAAGCTTTCGGAAGTCGAAGGATTGATCGAGGCCTCAGTTAAGAATCTCGGTCCCTTGAATGTCATGATTGCAAACGCAGGAATCGCCCAAGTGAAAGCTCTACTTGATTTGTCTGAAGATGACGTTAGGAGGATGTTTGAAATTAATGTTTTTGGAGTATTCAACTGCTACAGTGCTGCTGCGAAACAGATGATCAAGCAAGGTGGAGGAGGAAAACTTATTGGTTGTGCGAGGTTTGTCCTTTTTCTCCTTGGATTGGATATCTTACTGAAACTTGAACAGCATCGTAGCATTCAAGCCATTCGCGATGCTGTCTCATTACTCTGCTTCCAAGTGGGCAGTTCGCGGCTTCACTCAAGCATTCGCAATGGAAATGGCCGAGCATAAGATCACCGTTAATGGCTACGCACCCGGTATCGTCGGTACGGCCATGTGGGATCTCATAGATGAAGAGTTGGGAAAGAAGACAGGCGCAAAGAAGGGTGATACAATTCAGAAATACACAGATGACCTGATTGCGTTGGGAAGAGTTAGCGTCCCTGAAGATGTGGCGAAGACTGTGTCTTATCTGGCGAGCCCGGATAGCGACTATATGACGGGACAGACATTGATTATTGATGGTGGTATTGTCTTCAATTAGGAAAAGTGAGGTATTCTAGATAAGGTATGATATGTGCTAATAGTATTGCATTACTTACTGTGAAGCCATGCCTCTTGACTGGAACTAGGTCACATGTGTTTTCCCTCAAGTTTACTTCGTATTGATTTATAGACTGTAAGGCTAGATTTGCTTGATCTATACCTAATTATATTTATGTCATCAAGTGGCCCTGAAATAAGCTTTTGGACAAACATATTCTCATATCTATAAAGAAGATGCGAGATGCCCCACTTCTTGTCTTTATTCGTTTCTTGGACAACCTAGCTATAGTTCAATCTTGAGGATTTGCTGATTATATAAGGTTTAATATGCTGAGCTTACTATGCACCTGTAAATGTAACTTTCTATATCTGTGTTAAGTTGTCTTAAAGTCTAAATTGTAAAGCCGATGCATCTTGATACAGAATGCTACTATGACACGAAGACGAAATTCCTCACATGTTCAAAGAATGTCTTTGCAGGTTAACGCTCGCTTTACACGAAGTTTACTCATCTGATAGCCCAATCTACTCCTGACGTATGTGGTTAGCACTGAACTTCAAGAGGGTATTTAAGCACAGACAATATTGGTGGCCCCAGGTCTCTTTAACAACGCCTACCATTAGAACAACGTCGCAACTTCCAACACATTCTGCACAACTTCATAACTTGCGCTTTCACTTGGAGATCTTTTGGGCAGTAAGTTGGATCACATTTACAACTATACAGATATTCTAATTAGTATTTTTGACTAGATCAAGGCTTTGCGCTTCCAGACTCTCACAATACGAAAAGCACGAAAGCAATCCAAATTCTCCAGCAACGAACAATGCCTGTTCTTCCAGCTATCATTCCTACTTTGCGCCTTGTGCTTTTTAGGAGTAAGGCGGTCTCCAACAAGAAGACATCTATTCAGTCAAGCAATAGCTCGGCAAAGAAGGTGAGATCCCTCTTCCCGCTCTTCTTTGAAAGCCTAACACATGCCAGAATCCTAGCACCACGATTAAGGCAATCAGAGATGAGCGTGCTCGCTTCTTGGAAGAAGAAGACTCCAAGCATAGAGAAGAACTAGTTGCCGACTCCAACTCTGGCCAGCCTACCCACACTACCATCGAGACTTCTTTAAGATTACATACCTTGGGCGAGAACTCGGTGAAGAGCTATGCTGTCTGCCCTTACCCCGCACAAGGGAAGCCTTGTAAGCCAGCCTTGGAGATGGCATTTAAGGTTCGAACAGCTGCCGAGGAGCTCGTGACGGGGAAGGAAGGAGAAGAAGAGGCACAGAAGATTCGAGACGAAGCTGAGGGCGCAGACAATAACAGGGAACGGGGCAAGAGTAATGAGATTTGTTCCGATACAGATGGGGCACTGAAAGGAAGCGATAACGAAGACGTTGGATTCCCGTCGGATCAATCTTGTTCTTGAAGGTCTCCTGGAGCATAGTGACGGGTCTGAGGAAGAGCTAGTAATAATACTCCTATGCATAAAATCCACGAACTCATGAAGGAACATAATGCAATCTTGATGGTGACCTGGTGATTATGAGTGTTGAAATCTGGCATCATGGTATGAAAATGAAGATGAAGTATAGCAATAAATCTGACAGCCAAGAAACTCCAGTCATAGACTGATGCTGCTTGCAAATACTGGGTCATTATGGAATCTCGAAATCGTGTGCTTGTCATTTATGAGCCCTGGGGAATCTAGTTCACTTTGAGTTCTTGAGGCACTAAGAATGAAGGCAAGCGAGGAGGCGCGCATCTATATAAGTTGCGCATCCACGTTCATCATTAACCTTGAAGAGATAATACCTCCTTAATGACAACAAGACTTACACTACAAGCGCAATAAGATTTTGGAAACTGAACTTCCTTATAAATAGGTAAGTGTACCAAGAAATTATAACTTGAAAATATTCTAACTCATACATAGTATCGCAAAGTCACTTGCGCTTCTAGAGACCTTAAACCAATCAACGAGAAGACTTCGATGCACAACCACTTTAGGTCAACACTTCTGAAACAAACATGAAGTCTTTCTTCGGAGCAGTCACTACTGCGTACAGAGTTCTTCAAGTTGCTGCCATGGACCATAAGATCAAGGAATTGTCGGCGGTCCCAATGTTCCGAGCTCTTCACGCACCCCCCAATCCCAAGAAACAACGACACGTAGCCAGTATCAAAGACCTCCTAAATACTCCATGGAATTCTCAGGTTACTCCTATATCTGGACTTAAGCAACTCCTCGACATGCCATGGGGAGGGTATGTTGCTCTTGAGTCGCCTTGCATCGAGACCACCACAAAGGGCAAACCCTTTATCTCCGATACTCCCAACATAAGTCTCGCTTCGCTTGAAGTCCGAGCTATCAATAAAGACCATACACTCGCAGACAAAGTTCCCGAGCCTGCTTTGAGAGTTGCATTCCATCTGAATTCCTTCGCACAGGATCTGGTCGCAAACAAGCATCTATGGGCTGTAAGCCAAGGCCCTAGTTTTTCTCAGAGAGGGATCGTGCGGCCATGCTCATTGGCTTGGGAACGGACTTGCTGAGTTCGAGGTCAAGAGACGTCGAGAGTTCGTCAAGATGTTTATTCCAAAAAATGACTGGCACGAGAAAATGAAGCAGAGTAAGGAGAAGGCTGATACTGAGGAGCATGAGGAAGGATGCCCTTGCGAGTTCTGTGAGCTGTTGGGGAAGGGCAAGAAAGAACCGATTTAAGATGGGGATAAGCGGGTAGAGATTTTTGGACTTGGATTGCTTCTAATAATGGGTGCATTACAGGAGGGCATTTGGGAAGGAGATTTTTGGACTCTTGGAAAGTCTCCTCGGTGATGTTTGAGTAGACCAGGGACCAGGGAAGCAGACACATATGTGCACTACTCTTCTTACTGAATTGCACCTTTACGCTGTGACCTAAATGAGTCTTAAATAAATGAGATTTTGACTTAAAGGTGAAAAGTGTAACTTTATTAGTGCTGAAGTCAATTTTGAACTTGATTTTCAACTCCCCTATTAATAATAAGCGAGTCACGTGCGATGGCTTGAACTAATGTCCTTGATGTTACTCTAAACTATTGTTATGGAATAAAGCAAAGGAATCCATACATTTTCGAGACGTAAAGTGAGCGCAAGCGAGCGCCGTATATGAAGCATGGCGTATGAGTCCACCCTCAGCTTGAAGTAACAAAATACCGAACAAAAACCTCCTCCACAGACCATCGAATTTTCAAATATTCCCAGCAGGTCGGCTTCTTGTTTATTCCAACATGAAGATTTTATGAATACTTTCGTCTTCAGTCGCTTAAAATCCTTGGGTCTTTGGCTGCGTCTGGATTCGACTAATAATCACCGTCCGATTTCTAGTCTCTTGCAAGTCAATACATTTCTTACCAGACATGATGTCTCTACCAAGAGCTGTGAGCATAGTAAGCAGAGGCTCATGAAATGCAATATTTACCATAATCTCAGGATACTGCGAAAAGATTTACAAAAGTTGAGAATTTTCAACCTGGTTTCTATTTGCGATAGCTGATAAATCCACGAACTCGACCCCACCAAAGGCGAACATTCCTTCCAGATCACCTTGGACTTTCCTTACTGATAATTTGATCAAGAGACCTGGATGTAGTAGAAGCACACGCACATAACTCCATTTTCCAGCAAACCACAAAGAGACGGTGCAGCTTCTGCGAGTCTGATGGTGTGGTGATGCTTCACCGCTTTGCTGATTAGCTTGCAAAGGAACACAGCCTGTTCTCCGATAAAGGCAAAGCGATTGAACATGAAGTTGACTGGAATGCAACGTTAGCTAAGGGCGGTGTTGGGCGAGGCGAGAGATAGGGTTGCGAGCATTTAAAATAATAGGTGTAATAAAGTTTAATAGAGCTTAAGCTAGATTCAGGTTGACTCTAATATTGTAAACCTAACGGGCTGACATACAGGAAATAGTGATCCTCATAGTGGACTGCTTGGACTTAGCAAATATTGTAAGGGATACTCTATCTCCTCTTTTTGTCGTGAATAGAAATGGATAACTATATTCTTTGTCACCCAAAAGGGGTGTTCCATCAAAGGATAATATTGCATCACAATAAACTTGCCGTTCTTCAAGACTTCTACATGCTTGAAGGTGGATGTCTTGCCCAACCCATGATTTCTTGGCGGGCCTGCCTCCTTTTATTAAGCGAGTTATGTAAATCCAGAATTTCCTTTTAAATACTTAATACTATAGTATAAAACAAACAAACCCTAATACTGCTTTTAGAATTATATATATAATTTTCAATATTTTATAGTATATTTAAAGCTAAGCAGTAATGTTTATATATTTCTACTACTTTATTATTTGCATAGTGTTCAATATCTGATAGAACATTTTCAGCTAAGCTGTAATATCTATGAATTTCTCCTATTTTATTATTCGTATAATGTCTGATAGTAGTGCAGACATTCTCACCTTCCAAATCCAGAATTCCTTACCTCCCACGGCGGAGCGGAACTCCAGCTTCAATCAACTACCCCGCCCAACGGATGTCCTTTAATATAACGACCCCGCCCCAACTACAGCTTATTTTCAATACAAATACATCTTTCAGCTTTATTCTCCGATAGTTGGATAAACATTCTCTAAATATCAAATCCTCAAATACATACATAGAAGACGTCGGAAATTGAGATAATCAACATCGAACCTGGTCACATAGTAAGCCCCCTCGCTTAGGCAGCAAGTACCTTTGCACTTGATGCATTCCACATTCAAAAGTAAGCTGATAATGTCTAGAAGGATAACGGACATCACAAAAGTTGATTACTAAGATCATGCCTGCCAAATCAGGAAAGAGGGACATGGTCGCACCTGCCATCAATTACCCAACAGTCGCCTCGATGTACCAGAAAGCCGTGTACAAGACGATTGCCGAAATGCGAATCGAGCATAGGCGAGGTGTTCTCCTGAATCGGGTTATTTCACGTGGGTTTGGACATTATTGCGGGGAGAATGATGAAGCGACGTTGGGACTTTTGGGCATCAAGACATCCTACATCCCTATCACATGGAGTGAGCAGCTGCTGAGGGAGGAAGGAAGGATCCGGAATTATTGCTATAAGGCAAGCATGCTACGGGCGTCATGGACAATCTCGGAGTGAGGGACGGAGAATGATGATGATGAGGTTATGTGTATACATATAGACTCTGGGCAAGGTGCATGCCGTCACGATGCTTTCCAATCTACCAGCCACATGCGGATAATATAACAACCACACTTCCAACATTTCTCTCTACCATGTTCTGGAAGGTTGTGTACCACATTTTATTTCATTTGATACTGGACTAAGCTAGCATTTGAGTTTGGACCGTGGTGCGGATAGCTCCTAGTCTAGGGGAACTAGTTCAAGATGGTAAGTCAGGAACCACAATACCATTATCTTGATACAGACTGTTAGGTGCATTTTGAAATCAACTGCTAGGCTCAGCAGCAGCCGAGTATATATATATATACTCTATAGTTTTAAGAAGTTTGCTCTATCAACACCTTTTCACTCCGTCTCTCTACAGATTCAACCCAGTCAACAGAGCAAAGCAGGATCAAAAAGTCTTCGATTTCCTTAAGATGTCTTCAAACGATTTTTATCTTAAGTCCGAAAACCTGGATTGGGCAGAAGAGACGGAAAGGGAGCTGGGAACAGTCCCTCTACCAGCTCGTCAAAGTGAATCTTCTACGAACTCTTCAGCCAAAGTATCTGAGGGACAGCTTCCAACACAGCCATCTTCCCAGGGAACATCCCCTAGATCGGACGAAGCGAAGATGGCCGAGCTGAGCAAGCTGGTTGTATTCGATATCTTGGATGACTCCGCTGTCCTTTTCGTAGGCTCGAGCCCGGCAAGTTTAGCTGGGAAGCAAAATGCTTCTACTATGGAGGTGAGTAATCTTATTATTTGATACTTGCTCGTAGCTCACTCCTTATAGCAAAGCGAACATTTCAATAGACTGTTGGCTGGTATGAGAAACGGAACTTTTGCTAGCCCTGAGAATGCTAGTACTTCGACTGAGCAGGTTAGTACTGCCCTGGAAGTTCATATGATCGTCGCTGATTTTTACAGAAGCAAGCGTTCGAAAAACTCTGCATTGGAATTGAGGAGTCTGCACTTCGGAGTCAAGCAGTAGTTTCTTCTGGCATACTTAACACCAGTGATGTGCACAGAGAACGGGAAAGTCCCACAGAAGTGGTACATATACAATTCACAGCGAACACCCAGAAAGATGGCCCGTTCCACCCCCACAATCAGAAAGACTTGATGAAGTGGTTCGCAATGTACCCAAGAACGGGCATTCCGCACCAACCTCACTTGCGCTTTCATATTCCACCAATCAATATGCCAAAGCATCTGCTCGAATAAATTTGCAGTGGCGTTGTGAGGTAAGGAATGAAACAGAAGGATAAAAGGAAATCTGTATATGAATATGATGGAAGTGGGGAAAGTAGAAGAGATTGTCTGAACGATTCCATTTGCGCGAAGGTATATGAATAAAAATAACAAGAAAAAAATTGTCCTCGAGAAAATCATGGGATTCGTAGTTCTTCAATAGTGACCTTTAATAGTATCCGCTACGTTTTTGACATCTTCCTTGCCTTGAAATCTAACATTTCAGTGTTTATTATAAACGTCCGATTATATTCCTACATTTATTTCTCTCTATGATTGTTTAGAAAGGGCCTGGGGCGGGGCGGGGGGCTGTGCTCCCCATACATTGCAACAATATGACAAAAAAGCATTTAATTTCCCCTCTCATCAACAAATTTTAAAGAAATACTTATCCTTGAGTGTTGCTATCTGTATTCAAATCCACAGAATGCCCTGTTGCTCAAACGCTCGAGGTGCGTTTTCGCCTCCATGGCACAGCTTACATTTGCTTCATGGCCGTAACACTATTATTTGTCTATATTTGCCGATGCTTATTATAAAATAAGCTGTATCTTTTTGGATAAGTGGAGGATAATCTCATTGTGCTTGATATTAAATTGATCATGGACTTAGAATAAGATAATATTCTAATAATGAAAACTTTCCAATTCTTTTTGAAGATCTAAAGAAAATCCAGCAAATTTAACTATAAACTCTCGATGTTATTTTATCGCTTCAATGGCATAACTGCTATACTCCATGTATGGGTTAATTAGTGAGTGCATAGGCATCTTAAACATGCGTCTGTGAGAGGTATGACTTTCCCTAACAAAAAACTCGTGCAAAATCTGGTGAGCGAGAACATATGTTGTGGGATTAATATATTTGCACCGGTTTGTAGTCATGGTTGATGGTCGAGATGCTGATACAAATTAGACCAAATGTGCTTTGTTACAGAGATTGGCTGCCGCGTCGCCCATATCGGTTCTACGGGAGGAGTACCGAGCTTTCTGGAAGGGTCTACAAATCGAAGTTGAACACTGATATTGGACTATTTGTTATCTGGTTTCTTTCTTGATGCATGTTTGTTCGACCTTTTTGTGTTCTCGCTATCTTTTTACAGCGAGTGTGTGCTGCTGCTTAAAAGGGAAGTCGAGACGGACCAGGCATTCACCAAATGTATCTTGAGCTTTTGAATCCTCAGGTTCATCGTTTCGCGATCCTCTAAAGATCTTGAAGGTGAGAACTTGTTTCTTTGCAATTATTTATACACTTCAACCGACGATACTCGTCTTCGCTTCAAAATGTTTTCTCAATATCGGCGATATCCAAATCCACCATCAAATCACAATGTCTTCTTCTGTCGAGAACGAGCCACAACCCCCCCAAGGTCAAGCTAGCCGGCATGAGCCTCAGTCTGTGGCCACGCTCCTCGAGAGTCAAGTCGCAATGAAGATCTCGAGCGGCGTTGGGGATATTCGCGACCACGAAGACTTCTCCGCGCAGATCGAAAGCGACGTTCCTCCGCGGCCGAGAGTCAAGCTACCAGATCTAGGAAATTACGTCGCGCCTGCCACCACAGATATACATGGGAAGGAGGAGCTAGAGGAAGGAGAGATCGACGAGGTTGATCAACTGGATGGGGCGGATATTGGCGATATGGATCTGGACAATCTACTTCAGTTTGAGGAGGATGAAGCGGATGACTACGATCTCTACGACCAACTTCAAGCTGCCTTACCACGCGATCTCGCTGAAGAACCTGTTAGCAAGGTTTTGCAGCCGGTCCCTCAACGTCCAAATACTGGCGGTCTACGTCCTTCGCCTCTCTTCGCGCAAGGATCTCCTTCAGCGCCCCCGGCCTTTGCGCCCCCAGAGCCGGCTGTTGAACGCTTCGATGTCTGGGTCACAAATGCAGAGTACGCGCTCTATCAACACCCGCAACTACGGCGTTGGAGAGTAAAGAGACCATCAAGATTGAGGACGTGCTGGATCCCGGTGGAAGAGGATAGCGAGAGCGAGGATGATAGCACTGTTCTCTGACGTGTGTGTTACTATGGTAGAAAATTCATCGCTTGCGTTGCGGAAATTTTATGCGTCACTATTCATCTAACATTTCCATTTGAACGGTGCGTTGGTGATACTTTTCTTCATTAGCACCATGCGTAGCGTGATTGTAAAGGGAACTAGTACAGCGCATATTGTGAATTGGACTGAGCTTGATATTCTGAATTGGACTACCGGTAGACCATCCGACGCTCATAAATATCTCAACACCCAACGAGCCTTGAAACACTCTCTGATACCGTTCATGATCGCACCCAAGGCCACATTCTGCTTTATTGTTTGGCAATCACTCACGTGTCTTGATTTCATTGAGGCCCGTCAACGACTGTTACTACTATTCAAATCATTGAAATTCGCAAGGACCTTGGTCCTGTTGTACTTGCAGTTCGCATATATTTGTAGCGACCACAACATTTGTCTTCCATCCTTTAGACATGATGGGTTATGCGTTAGGAAAGACGGGAGAAATGAATGGAGTCTCCAAGTCCGGCGAGCATCGACCACAAGTTACAGCAGGAGCCATCCAGTTGGATGAACTTCAAGAAGAGATCATTGAAATCGGTAATAAAGTATGTTCAATCGGTTTGACTTTCCACCGTGATGATTTAGTTGCAGCTAACAGTGTGAAAGGAAAAGGAGAGGCTTAGTAGAATAGCCGTATGGACTGATTCCGTTCAGATACCCACAGTAAAAGATTTCATCGAGCTAGACTACCTCGACGAAAGTTACTTTGAAGGCGAAGAATAGAATGAATCACCAGCCGAAGAATCCATTCGGTAAGTTGACTGTTACTGCTGGTTCTTTTCTTGTATGTTAACAAACGAGTTTAGAGATGATAACGAACAAACGTGGTTAAGTCAAGCTATGGTTGAAGAAAAGACCGAAGATCGATTTATATCTCAAGATGAGATAGATCGAGAGAATGGAGAGGAGCTTGCCGATACTCCCAACCACGTACAACCTCGCCGAGTACCTGCTATTGATACGAAAAGACGTATTGATCCGGAATGGATAGCTCAAGGGTTCGTACCACCAATGTTTCCCTTGTATCTTGCAGAATATGACGGGTTGTTCAACTACCAGCCAAGGGTTCAACAGTTAGAATACGATGACCTTTGGGTTCAACCAATGTCAATCAAGCAGAAAAGAGAGCTATGGGGATTGGGAATTCAACTCAATGAAAGACCCATGACTATGGGAGAGATAATCCTTTTGGATGACCAAAAGCTGGGCAGGTATAGGTGTTGTCCGAGTTCGTTGAGGAGATCTTGGACTTGGCGGTGGGATGAAAAAAATGAATAGTTCTCAGACATAGAGATAGTTTTGGCGAATCCTCACTTATCAAGAGCTAATAATTCCATGTTTTTCAAGCTTTCTTCCGCTATCTTCCCTCGTTGCACCGTATGATAGTATTGATTCCAGAAAAGTCCCTCTTCCCAATCAGGGCTCTCAAAAACCCAGCCAAGAAACGCCTTCCTCCGCTTCTCCTACTCCTTCCCTTGCGTAGCCTAGGATTTTTGAGGTCAGCCTGGCCTTCTCCTAGCCAGTCGGATTATTTCTCCTGTTCCTGCCTATGGGTCGGCTAGGCTAGGCTAGGAGGGTAGATTTACTAGGGTATAAAAAGGGGTTGAAAAGAGGGTGAAAAGAGGGTGAAAATAGCGCACGTACTATTATCTCGGAAGGATTTTTTGTAATTTCCGAAGCTAAAACACTTGCTAGTGGTAGCCTTGCTTGCCTTCCTGATCTTGCCTAGGATATATGTGCGCCTTGCCTAGCCTTGCCTAAAGCCTATTTTACGTTGCCTTCCTTTGCCTGGCCTAGGGGTCAGGTTAGCCTGTCCGGGCCTAGGGTTTGGCTGAGGAAGGGCTGGGTTTTTGAGAGCCCTGATTCCCAATTGTCAATATCTACATATGCTTCGCAATTCGCATTCGGAATCTCGTACTAAGCTACTATTAACTATTTTGACTTTCATTAAATCTGTGGAGCAGGGGAATGCGACGGTATCAAAACCGTCAAAATATTACAGCAAGAAATGTGAATATTGAATGAAAGGTTGGAATAAGACTTTCTCTGGATTGCGTCAAGATTAGGCAAGTTTAGGACCCTAAAGTCAAGCTATCGTGAAACTGTGAATTTATAATAGCTGGCAACAAATAGGAAAAATGATTTCTTCTAAACCTTGATCTCTTGGCGACCAACTCGCTTAGGAAAAGGGGGAGACTTCCCTGCTATATATCTAGTGTGCAATCCAAATACCGTACCAAATATCAGATCGCCTAGATAACATACATAGCTTATATTGTATTCGCATAAGAAAATTCTTCTCAGACACGACTGACTTCACACCACTCACTTCGTGGTGCAGCCATGTTTCTTTCTTGGTCACGTGAACTTCTCGCTTATTTGGAATCTGGTCTGGGTTATGGGGTTCTACAGCAACTTCCCTAAGCTTTTGCGCTCTGCATCATATCACACTACTAGAGGGCCTATAGTTAAATCATCACGGACAACTAAGGACATTTCTCCTGCTTTAAATGGAAGTGTATCGGTAAGTAGAAGCAGATTGCGCTTCTCTGTTCAGCAACACACTTACTTATTCCACTGTAGTGTTCCCCAAAAGCGCATCCAAAGCGCAAGCAAGAGTAAGTTCTACCTAGTATGTTAACAATTTCTGCACTGTACCTAATCTAGGACCACGAATTTAAAAGATGCAAAACGCTCTGGCATGTCTCGCGCTCTATCAATGGGCTTTGTTTTCTGACTTTCAGCTTCTACTTGAAAGAGTCGTAGCTCTATGATCCAAAGCTGACACTATGTAGACACTAGATCTCCTTGCGGCAGTACAAAAACAGCCAATATGGATTCTGGCAACACCAAACCTGCCTATTCTGGTAGCAACGAATTTCAGAATTGGTATCAAACCATATTAGGAGGAAATGAGACAGATAATGAACTACAAAGCACTGAAAAAGATGCCCCACAAGTTATTCCTTGCGAAAACCCGTCTGGTATAGTGCCACATCGTCAATGCGCAGATAACAGCCAGGAGTCGTTTGGGAGGTTGGACAGCGAGGACTTGATCGGAGGGACGGGACAGATATCAGGTGAGTGCTAATCACCAGTTTAGATAAAAAAAGAGCCATCCTAATCCATCCTAGTTTCAAGCACGAGACGGGTGAATTTGATGAGTTTCCCACACCTGGTGGACGGATCTGAACTACACATTGGATATTCATCGGCCTATAGTACACAAGCTTCGTCGAACATGAAGATCGAGTCCTATACAGATTATTCGACTGGTTTTCAGACCGGATTTTCAAAATTACCGTCATCCTACTGTCCTTTCTTGGACACATACAACATTGGGCATGCTATTTATCATGGGTCAACGTTGGCTACTGGTTACCCAACATCAACATATCAGCATCAGCAACCCGAAGATGCCTTTGCAAATCTTAATAGTGAGGACACCAAGTTTCTTGCAGACTATGCCGCAAAGACTGAATGGGGGTTATTCGATCAAGGAGCTTCCCAGAAACTGCCTTCAGTCAGTTCCCCTACTTCACAATTCAATGTGAGCCATACTCAAAGTCTCGACCATACCCAACAAAACAATTCGATTTCAATGCACGAACCGTCTCCTCTGTCATCTTCCCCATACCTGATTTCTGGCGACTATGTCCACAACCCGCCTGATCAAGCTTTCATGTACCAGGTGCCACCTTCTGTTTGTGGTTCTGATGGTTCTGGTGGTGGCCCTGGATTTGACCGAAACGCAAGCTACCCCCACAGAATTTATCCTATTTTGAATGACAACCAACTCCAGTCGACAGATTCAGTACTCTCAAGTCCGCTGTCACAGATTCTTGCACCAACTCAAGTACCTTCAGAGCCATTGAAAGTACGTAATTCGATCAGAGCACCAAACTTGGTCCGTAGTCAGTCCAGAATTCAGAAGCGCATTTCAGGTGTGCCTCTCAACACTCCAAGTCCTCCGCGCCCCCAACCTCCTGGCAACAGAAAGCTCCTTGCGCACGAGATCAAAATCCTCAGAAACTTCTTTCTGATTGTTGAACCATTCCGCCCTCCTTTAAATGGGGATGAAGACTTGGAGAAATGGTATAGCTCATGGACAAATGAGAACCTCGATATTAACTTGTATACTATGTGGTCAAGTTTCCTCAAAGAAGCCTCTACACCAGCGGAGCTGAATTTGAGGCGCCAATCCATCGATAATCATCAAATTCAAGTTGCCAATTACCCCAAGGCCTGTCGGACATGGAATAAAAAAGCCGCTAAGGCTGCACGCGTTGACTCTCGAGCTCTAGCTGCTCAGAAAGCTCAATTAGAAGAATGGGGCAATAATGATGAGGAGAGACGGAGGAAATGGAGACTGGAGGGGCTGAGTAGTGAGGATGCTGCCAGAATTGATAGATTGCAGAATTTGGTACGTCGAGATGTGAAGTCTTCAACATCTATCGAAGAGCTCGAGGATCAATTCGATGTTGGGTATGGAATTTAGATACGGAGAACAGCAACGGGAGAACCCAGAACCATCGATTCTGTCTGGAAAATTAGTGGCTTGACTAGTTTTGGCATCAAGGTTATTCATTAAGTAAGGAAATCTGGTTACTTTGAAGGGTCAGCGTGCAGCTTAACAACCAATTCTACAAGGTTGTTAAGAACTGTAGAACCCCTCTTTATACAGTAAAATAGCAAAACTAGACCAAAAGTGTAACCTGTTTTTTTTTTGGAACTGAATGCGATTGTTCAAATAAGAATGATATAAATCCAGAGCAAGTCTCCAATGCCATCTTCTAAAAACCATCGTGTAAGATCTCGATGACCTGCTTAAGACTCAAGTGTGAGTGCCGAAGGTTTGAAGTACGAGTATGCCACCACAAGAGAAGTAAAAAAAGCACATTAATGCGCTCTCCCCCTCGAATCGCATACAAGTATTAGCAATAATAGCAAAATTTATGAGGGTGACATATCACATCCCATTGGATTCGCTTAAGATACCCATAGGTAAGTACCTAGGTAGGGGACAAGCCTTCTGTTCCGCGTATTTGCGTGTATTAACAGAAGGTAGAAGCGTACTAAGGAAAAAATGTAACATGGTATATATCAAAATCTGCTCAAGCCTTTCGAGATCTTTCTTGAATGCCCCACAACTCTCCTTACCCCAGCCCAGGAAATGAGATGGCATTGACCGGTCACGTGCTAACCCCCACTGATCACCTCACGATCAAGAAGTCTATCATATTTCTATTCAGCATTCTAGAATAAAAGCTCTAAACAAGAAAAAAAAATATTAGCGATGCTTACGACGGTGTCGTACCTTCGCTGACTGCATTCCAGTGTAGGTCTCCACCTATAATATTAGGATGCCTTTCGAGAAGAAAGTCGGAGCTAGATGAGCATCTAGTTGGATAAGTGACTTTCTAGGACATAAATTTGTTCAACATTGCTAATCTCGAAGTGCCGAGATTTTTGAAGAGTGATCTGCTTTTGGTCTTGGCAGAACTCCCTTGGTGTCGAAGCGATATCATATTGGTCCGATTTACGAGTATTCCCAGTCATCAAAATAGGAAGTTTTCCCCGCCTTATCGCATAGCTGCTGTCGCGTTCAAGATCTAGTTGACCAATCAGATCACCAGAATCTTGTTTATGAAGAACTAATTCACCTTTCTGCTGTCGTCCGACGCTAAAACTTGTTCACGGCAGTCGATGCGATACTACTTGCATGTCATTCCGATAAGGATGGCAATAAATAACTGGACGGGTTCTGGGATACTTGTCGGCCTCCCACAACCAAATTCATTAAATTCTCCTGCATTGAACAAACGAAAGACCCATAATCTTCATCGAAATATATCTTCTACAAAATTTTGACAAAAATGACGACCGCTACAACCACCACAGAGGTTCTGAACGAGAATTACTGGTGCGGCAACAACAAAATAAACGGAACCTTCGGGACAAGCAAGATTCTTTCGGAGGATTCTATTGTGGGGGATTTCGACACCATCCCACTTATCGATATTGCAGGAATTTTCAGCCCAGATATCTCTGAACGGAAGAAGGTCGCCACCCAGCTCTACGATGCATGTACCAGAGTTGGCTTTTTTTACATCAAAAACCATGGAATTTCAGAAGAGTCTATCGATGCAGTGTTCGACTGGGGCAAAGAGTTTTTCGCTTTGCCTTTCGATGAAAAGATGGAAATCTACATTAATAACATACCCAATTATCGTGGGTACACTCCGTTAGGAGGATCCGGCTCGCCTGGTCCCGATGGACAAGGGAGTAAGTCTTTTCGTTTTGCTGTTCTCATGTCTGGCTTGTTCTTAGAAGAACCACATAACCTACCACTCATATAGATGCTCACGAAGTTAGATGCCAATGAGGCTTTCGACTGGGGGCATGACAGCAAGCTTAGTGACGATCCTAATGACAAGTTTCTCGACCCACACATGCGTGGCGACAACCCCTGGCCCCGACAACTACCTGACTTTGAAGTCGTATTATCAGACTACTACAGGAAACTTCGGGCTTTTGGACGAATCCTTGCGCGAAATGTTGCTTTGTCACTTGGTCTGGATGAATCATACTTTGAACCGGTCCTGACACACCCAGGATGCAGTGCTGTGGTTGCGCACTATCCGCCTCAAGAAGCGGGAAGCCGAATATTTGGCCTAGACGGACACACCGATGCAGAATGTGAGTTGCACATATCCTAACATTATTTTGAAAGCTTTGCCGACTCGTAGTGCAAAGTTTTCACTATTCTGGCTCCTGGCGAAGTTCGTGCTTTGGAAGTCTTGAATAAGAATGGTTACTGGATTTCTGCTCCACCAAAAAAGGGCTGCTTCATTGTCAATGTCGGAGATCAACTGCAAGTTTGTAAGTATATTCAAGTTACCAATAGGTGCCTCGGTGGTTAACTTCTTAGGGACGAACGGACTATATGTCTCAACGAGGCATCGTGTCCTGAACTATTCAGGGCAGGAGAGATATTCTGTTCCGTTCTTTTTCAGCGCTAATTTTGAGACGGTTATTAAGGTAAGTCTGCTTCTCGGGAGCTAATCACCCAATCACTATTTGCTAAGTTGAAATACGGAAACGTAGCCTATTCCAGAGATGGTTAAGGACGAAAGCGAAGTCTCACACCCCACGTTGACTGCAGGACAGGTCAGAACCCTTTTCATTTGAACTTAGTATTGCTAATATTTTATAGATGTACAAGAACACTATGGTCTCGCTCCACCGTATTGCAGAACGTAACCCCGAGCTGCTAAAGTACTACAAAGCACCAGCAGTTGTTTGAATTGCAAGGAATGCTAAAGCATATCCGTGGTATTTATTTCAATAGGCGAGCTGATTGCAGAGACAGATAAGAGTAAGAATCATATATTGAATTATACAAATCTGCGAGTCAAGGACTTTGTATAATCCCATTTATATTAAGTTACTGTCCACTCAATGCAGTCTTACTTTGGTTGAAAAGCCTTTTCATCAAAACGGCACCTATTCTGGCACTATACCTTTTGTGTTAAACAAAATATAAGCTAGACGTAAAATTGGAGGCTCTCATTTAAACAGGATATTGATTTAAGGACTAAAACCATTCCCGTAACTGCAAATTTTGATTCCTGGTATTGAGGCATAGTCTTATACAAACTTCAGGTGCCACACTCACATTCACTTAATCCCCAAAAATTTATCAAATGATGAGTGATGAAAGCCAAAAAGAAGACACAAAACTCTATCTCGCAGAAAGATTGATTTGAACGCCTAGTACAAACTATGAACAAACGACTTAAGCGTACTTGCTATTATAAAGCACTGTTAAACACGAAGAAGTGATATCCGTTCAGCAGAAGCAATCTGCCACAGCAATTTGACGGGTTGGGAGAGTGGTTGTTCGACACCATGTGCTGATCGATCGAATAGCATTTAGGAAGAAGCAAGAACTTGCACTTATCATTTGATACAAGAAGTGATTGGGGATTGAGTCACGGAACAGGCTACTTACGAGATAGCTCGAACAATGTTGCCTTATTAAGTATGTGTGTTTTTTGGCAGTTTGGATCCACATCTTTGACTCATTATAAGTGGGAAGTTGGTTTGCACAACCATTCTGAATTTCAGAAATTATTAAGGAAAGTATCAGACGGTAATTTTTCAGCCTCTACAACTAGTTTTGTCAGGTAGCTTTGCTGCAAAACAACTCCAAATCAGACAACATAAACAGGTGAGAGGATGATTGCTGAGAGAAAACGTGCTTGCTGCCCTTGGGAGTGTGCTTACATAATAGAAAACAACCACTCATGTTTAAACTGTTAATTGGTACAATCCTATGTCTTTATAGAAGACTGACCGCTCACGCTGAGAAGGACCGTCGCTACCTGAAATGGGCGGGAAGGCGGGGAGGGCAGGCACCTCGCCTAAGCCATCCACGCTCACATTCACCTGCCAACTCTTCCGGTCCCTTCCCTAATAAACCCAAATAAGCAAAATGCATTCAGCAAAGGCACAAATCAAACGCGTAAGTTATCTCCTACCTTGAAGAAGTACCACAACTAACAAGTAAATAGCATAACCGTGCCTGCAACTTGGGTTCAAATCCCTCGCTCGCCAGTCCGACCGTCGAGACGAGACGACTTAAAAAATCCGCAATAGCGGGTTTTCTAAGCGCCACCCTACCAGCTCACGAGCTGGTAGGTTGGCGTGGAGTTTTTATTTTTATTTTTTGTTATTATTTTTTTGGGGGTTTTTTTTGGGTGATGGGTTTTGGAAGGCGGTGGCGGGAAGCGAGGGGGTTCAGGACATTTCGTTTACCGAAGAATCGAAGATTAGCGTGCATTGTTTGATAGCTTTTGCCATATTCCAGAGATTCTCTTTGAGTTTGGACAATTTAAAATCAGGAAATGAGATACAGAACTTCTCTACTAGTATGGGGGAGACGCGAGCAGCCACAGCGGCAAATGCTTCCTCCTTCAATATGCAGAGGAACGCAGCTGACTTTTATCAGGTTATGATATAATCGAAGAATCGTGAATATTGGGCAAACATGACGGCTAGCACACAGCATAGTATCGAACATTTATGGATATTTCATTCCCCAGAGATACTAATTGCGCAGCTGGTTTCTTCTTTTCTCAAAGTGTTCGCCTTTCCCAGTCAATGCTGGTGCCCAGTGAAAATGAGCGAATTTCAGACCTCTCTTTTATTATCACCTAAAGCCCCGACTTCAATCCACTCTTCCATTTAGGGAAAGAGTCTTGCAGAGCTCAGTTTATGCGACTAGAGATGTCTATAAATCCTAGCAATCCATGGTTTCGTATCAGCGGAACGTATTCGTACCCTTGTAAATGAAAACCCTAACTTACTTTCACTCTGTCCTGCCTTATCGAATATTGCACTATTTAACATTCATCGGTATGTCATTACACGCGCTTGTGTTTGCGATCTGCCCCTTCCTTCTCAATACGACGCGCGAGAACGTTCTTTCCTATTGCTTCCAAACATGAGTTCTCAACAATGAGATATCCGAATGCAAAATTTTCAACGAACGACATTTCTCACGTCGTGTCAATGTTTCAGCCCACTATCAACGACGTGCAGTGTTCACTGAGCAGCAGTTCTTGTACCGGAGATCATGATACCCAGACCTCAGACAACCATGTGCAGTCCGAAGACAATGCTATGGCAGTCGGTCCGGACGAGAATTCTGGCTTGTCGCGTCCAGCTTCAATCCATTCCACCCTCCGCGCACCCATCGCTGCACCTTCAGCTCGCGATGCCTCCGGAATAGTTGCGCTCAATTCACAGTATACCTTCTCCGTTCAACTTCGCTATTTTCACGACTTCATTCAAGATAATCTGGGCTACCACCCCAACTCATTCCGCTTCGCCTCTGAACAAGAGATCGCAGAGGAAATCTCATGCTGGCAACATGATCGTTGCGCTCAGTTTGCTTCTCAAATCCAAAATTGGATCCGCAATGATTTGGAACACCCTCAAAGCAAGATCAAGAGAGAAATTCGAAATTCGCAACGACGAAGTGTGCGCGCAAGAATGGAAGCTATTTCTGCAGGCCAAGGAGACCGACGAGGTCAGACTGATGCCAGGACAGCTGTAGCAGAGGAAGCTAAACAGGTGAGAGGGAGGGAAAAGGTTGAATTTATGGAAGTCGACGGCGATAGAATTCATCCACGCCTGACGCATTACGGCAAGAGACGGCAGAACCCTGACGACGATGACGAAAGCCAAAGTCCTTCCAAGAGAGTAGCTCTCAGCTGATTGCACTGGATCATGGATCAAGAAAAGAAGATCGCAACTGTATGTTTGGGGCCGTTTCTAGATATGTATTCTAGAAAGAAACTTCGTGCTGGTCATGCTATCGACTTCTAAGATCCAGAATCTTGGATATGTCGACGATTGGGTAAACGAATCTTGGAATATGCCCACGAAGACGTTCGATTACGGATCCGCAGCATGCGTGGGTAGACTATAAGGATGTGTAAAGATGCCTACATCGTGTTCCTAATTAGAAAGAAGTGTCGGGCACTGAGCTCCTTGCTCTGTGTGAATAAACGCCAGCTTGAAGACATTTGAGATAAAAATCTGCGATCTCTATATAAAATTCATTAGGACAGAAAAAGACTCTACGGATTCCGAAAGACTCTGTATAGTAGATTCTTTAGTGGCTCTTTTCTTCTATTTTAATGGGAGTCAAGGCCATTCGTTGCACCTATTGAAACTGCCAGTCATCGATCAATTCTCAGCATAAGGAAATGCTGCAGCACCATATATTCAAAAAAAAGTAGCTTATACACAACACTACTTCAATAGAATAATTTCGAAAATGACAAAGTTATCCAGAAACTCAAAATAAGGATGTCAAAAGGAAAATGAGGCACTTACATACTCAGATCAGGTGACCAGGAAATAGAGTAACGCCTCTTCGCCCAAGGAATATACAGGGTTCTTGAACCCTGAAGTATGCACAAAGAAAGCTCTTACACTTTATCGAGGATTAATTCTCTTATTGAAAGCTACAGAGGTGAGTCGGTTTAATGATTCAAGAGCTATTTTCCGAGGCTACGCAAGGATAGGCACGGAGTAGAAAGAGGCAGGCGTTTTCAGGTCGGGAAGATGACAGCGCTGCGAGTTCCACCCTCGAACCTCCCTACTTCGAGCGCATCGACCTCGAGGCGTGAGAGCGGCGATTAGAGTGGCTAATAAGTAAGCTAGCTTATTAACTTACTCAAAAGCTAACTATTCAGTCTAGATAGATATAAACGAACAGACCGTTACTACAACTGCAAGTATTAACGAGAAACTATCTGTTTGTTCAGGAATTGACCCGGAAAACGGTTGTTGGCGAGTCTTGTCAGATGGAAAGGATTGACTGGATTCATGATAAGAGGAGGTTCTGGTGGTCTATATATACACTCTAGGGGGGGTACCCCTGAACTAGGCCGAAATGGGTTGTTTGACACCATTTCACGTGATCCCACTCATCTGGCAGTAAGTTTCGAGGCGATCCAGGTGATAAATCAGAACATCTTTCATCTGAGGCACTTACATCAACCGTCACAATCCAGTCCTGGCAACCCTGATGACACTGTGATAAAAAAGGCTGTTAATATCAAGTAGTCAGCGATGGCTACGTTTTATTGCCCTTATGTAGTTTAGTTCATCATCGCGCCGTCGCAGTGAACGATATTCAAAACGTAGCAGGCTTCAAGATTATCCGAACAATCAACCCTCGATAGATCAGTTAATATGCAATACCCTCCATACTCTAGCACTTTCCATCAGGACGAGAGGGGGAATTACTGATGTGACGCAGACTTTCTTGACCTCCATCGCGGTCCTTCACCAGAGCCGTCGATATGTTCACCAAAATATTTCCCAATCGGCGCGCTACTATTTTCGAAGGCGCAGTTACATCTTATATCTAGAGGCGTTCAAGATGGCAAGTTCCTAGAAGTATAGAGCAGATTGTGCACCCAAAATGAAGAGCTTCGATGAACGTCTTCGAGGCGGAGCTCAGAGAGTGGCAGCGATCTCTATCAATGTTACTTAAAGCGATTATCTCTTCCTAAGTATCAATACGCAGATCCCACCTCCACTAATGGATCTTCGTTGTCTCAAGGACGAGGTTGAGGACGTGGTTGCAAAGCATACCGAAAGGGAATGAGGACAGGTCACAGATGGAACGCGCTTGAAGATGGAGGGAGTTCCCGTAGGAAATGGTGTTGCTCAGGACCACAACGAAATAGTTATAGATAAGATGGAACCTTGTGCCTACTTTTGAATCCTTACGAGGCGGCAGGAGGATCAAGCGCCGGTTTTATGGTTATTGAGTGGACAATATAGTCAATTCTCAATGCATAATGACACGGTGCTATGGAAGAAATCTTGTGAACTTATTGATTGCTACATAGATTCTTGGATAAACCTTTAGTTTTAATACGCTCTATTGTAGCTTTGACAGATTCCCAAATAGTTTGCATCCTATATCAAGCGTAATACAGCGCTCCTCAAAAGTATCACAATCACCGAAATACTAACTCTCTATCGCCGCCTCCGTTGTATGTAAGGGCATTTCAGGCTGATGGCGATTCGGTAGTATATTATGATCAAACGTTTCAGATTTTGGTCACCCTGAAGGATACTAATAGAAATGTAGACCAAAACTTCCATTGCTAACAAAATACCATACCTTGAGCGCCTTTGAGAAGAAGTAGAGGTCATAGTGAAGTTGTAGCTATGAAATGAAGTAAATATATAACTTCCTATTGATTGAAAGTAGCCCTCGTATCAAGATGCTGTACACCTTTGCCAGCTTGGAATAAATCTGTAGCCGATTAACCATTGTCATCATGGCGAAGTAGATACTTAAGGGCAAAAGTGAGAGTTCCAGAAGAAAGTGGGTGTGCACTCGGTTTGCGTGCCTGGTTGGCTAGTGTAAATGACATCGTCTTCAAGCTACATCCACCTTCGAACATCCACCCCCACAACTTGAACACCACTAAACTCTGTGCTATCAACTTCCAATCAATTTGTATCAATTACAAGAATTAAAGCAGATACTCAAGGGTCTCAAGTACCTGTACCTCAAGTGCAAATAAAAGTAAGTAATTCCTAATCAACAAACGCCGCGGTGGGTGGAAAGTTAATGCGCTCTTCTTAGATACACACAAGCGCACAACATACCTTCCTCTAATCAATCTTGAATTAAAGATCTCCCAAGTACAAGCTAGTAAGTTACCAATGCATACAATATTTATCCCTTACCATAGTTGTGCGCTTTCTGCGCTGCCTGTGCCCCCATTAACTACTCCCTTATCCACACCACATCTACCCAATACTCTCCCAAAGCGCAGCAAAACAAGCCGGAAAGATAATCCGACTACCAGAGAAGCTCCGCTCCATATTTTCGAGAACTTTTTCGCGATTCTCGATTGAATTTGTCTCCTGCACGTTTGCTAACAAGGCGCAGGATTAACTCACCAATCCAAGTCTTCCTCATTAAGCCTTCAAACACAAAAGGACAATGACCAGCCAACACAATACCAGTCGGCATGCGGTTGCTTATAAAGATGCGGTAGCATTTATCCGAGAAAATCCAAGCGCATTCAAGAGAGTGTACTTCCACAACAACGGGGAAGAAAACAAGGCTTGGGGAGACGAACTGCTGCGCTTTGAGGCACGATTTCCCGATGGATTTCCTGAACAGGGAGATCGCGAATCTTGCCGTAACTATCTCGCCGCATACCTCTTCTTAAATATCAATGGGCCAGATCCCGATCTTCATCCATTGCCCAGAGCTGTTCGTCGGCTTAGGGAGGTTCTCGAGAATGTTGCACCCAACGACAACCAGGTTGATTACCAAGAGAGCGAGGAGGTTCCTTTAAAGGATGAAGTAGGCTTGGATACCGGAGAGGATCGAGAGGCCTCGGATGTTGAAGAAGTCCAAGAAGATGAGGATGTAGAAAAGGATACAGAGGATGAAAAGAATACAGAGGATGAGAAGGATACAGAATCTGAGGAAGATAAAGAGCTCTCAGACATCGAAGAACAAGATGAGGACGCCGATGGACCACAGCATCAGCAGCAGATTGCGCACCTTGCTCCAGCAGGAAGCAACAACAACACGATCGGACACCCGACTGGCCAAGTTGACCTGGCAACTTTCCCCCGCTGCCAGAAGTGCGCTCGCCGCAAGAGAGGCTGCAACCGCCAGCGACCTTGCGAGAATTGCTCTAGCGCAGAGGTGTGTATCCCTGAGCCAACCAGCGGACCAAACTGCAAGAGAAATAAGCAGGGATTCTCTGGCCATCGCACAGGTATTATGGTTGTAACGCCTTGAAGTCCAACCTTCGGTACTGTTATCCTTGTCCTGCCCACAGCCGCACACGATAACAAATCCGCGAAACTTTCATCTTTCATGTCCTTCATCGCTCTCTGATGACTGCGGACCTCAAGAAGCAGGCAGTTTCTAAAGACACATGGACCCTAGACAAAATTCAATATCAAGTCTCCTCTTAATTCAAGTAGGGCATCACCTGTATCCAACCAGTCACAATTCTGATTTTGGTTGCAACGAGGGTTGGCTTTCAAGTTTCGGGGTTTGGCGGCCTTCGGAGGGGATAGTGAAGCGTGAAAAGGGGGTTCGCTTGCTTAAGTTAAGACTAGGCTCTTAACGCATGCGCCGTGACTAGCAGATTGAGCTACAATCCATTTCAGCACTCTTTGTGCCTGAGCAGAAATTTGGGTCCCTTTCCTCCACATAATTTGCTATACGAGTAGGAGGAAGTTAGAGATCTTTGTTAGATGTAGTAGTACCAGAGGCTCTCCTCTATTTTAGGGCATTTTGGAAGCCGTGTTTCCCTCAGAGAGATAGAGAATTGAGGACGTACCACGATTCCTGGTCTTTGTGAAATTGTCAGCCATTGGCTTGAACTATTCATCATTCCTGCCACTATACCCAGAGCGGAAAACAAACATATGACGGGCCAAGATAAGAAGCTAGTGTCCAAATGAAGCTCAAAACTATAACTGAATTAGATAAGCCACTCACCTAAATCATTCTCCGTGATTTATAGACCAAAGGACTATATAAACAATAATTGCGTATGAAGCACACACAGAGCAATTTTTTGAGGTGCGAGGTTTTTCGGCCACGCTAAGTAAGAAGGGTTTGTTTAGGCAGCGGGGCGCTTCTTTTCCTCGACTTCGAAGCACCACCAAACTCCTTCATCAAATTTGTCAACATCAACCACAACGACGTCGATACAAACCATCAACTCATTGCTTATCAACTAGAGTCGTGAACAACCCGTACGTAATTGACACTCTGCGAGTTTTTTTCTCTTTCTTTTTCGCTGGTTGGGATCATTTTCGAGCTCAAGGTCGGTCCCTAACACGCTCATAAATAGTTCTCGATTGCATTACCTCGGCGTAGCGACTTGCTAACCAATTCAACCTGCTATCTTCTTGATCACATCTCTTGGTCAAGAGCGCAGAAAATGTCTTCTTCATTCAAGAATAGCCCCGCGGTCTCTTATGAGCTGTTCAGCCCCGAGGACCCTGCTTTTCAAGAGGCAGCCAAGCAATGTCGCCAGGGTCCAGCCCGTCCCGATATCGAGCCACTCGACCACAGTGATATCGACCAGACGATCTGGTGGTTTTCTACCTTGGTAGATATCGCCTTCTACTACTCCGGATATATTCACGACGATCCAACGGAGCGCGCTAAGTATATTCTCACCATGGTCTACATGGTCACAAACGCTCCTTCTGAGCACTTCCGCCGTGAGCATGGACTTCCTTACCTTTCTCGTCTCCAAGCCATTCTGGACGAAGAAGCTGCCCAGCCTGCCGTTCCTTCCTACTCAAATGAGGAGGCATACAATGACTCGATTGCCGAGCAGGGTTCCAGTCAGCAGGAGGACACTCAGGCTGGAGTTGGAGAGACTGAAATCGGAGAGATCGATGATGGAGAACAATCAGAATCGGGACAAAAGTTATTCGTGGGTCCTGCGACGTTGGAGGGCATCGACTACTCCCGTCCTCGCTGCATGAATTGCAGGATTACAAAGAAGAAATGGTGCAGTCGAGTCGATGAGGGTCAGCAGGGTCATGAGGGAACCAAATGCCATCGATGCAAGGAGAACGAACCTTGTATCGCCGAACCAACAAAGCCAACTATCAATGGTGTAAGGCCAACCTACGGGCGCAGGTAGGAGAAATCGAGAGTGCCAGTACTAGGTGTTTAGTAGCAACAGCTCCCTCTCCCCCATTGTCTTCCTCGAGTTCAGTAACTGCACTGGGAATGCTTTTCGTCTTAGAGATCGATGCTCTCGACACATCTTGTTCTGTCGAAACACCTCTTGGCAGTCTTCGGAATCTAGCACTCGGCACCCTGACGAATGACCGACTATTACTCTTGTCATTTCTTGGCGTTTTTTGGGTTTTCTACTATCCTTGGCCTCCATAGCAAGCATTTGTACATATGAGTAGGAGGAGAATAGGATATTCATCAGTGTTAGATTAGTTTATGCTAGAGGATTTCCCTCTTCAGCCGAGGCACTTCTCAGATCGTACTTCCTTATGACAGTAATAGAAGAGAAGTCATTAAAGCCCCCCCCCCTTACATGCCTGCGATGTTAGTAAAAGAAAACCGAAGAATTATATGTAGAAAGCAAGTTAATAAAATACTGACGTACACAATGTTTTGAGGCTCGTCCTGCGCTCGCCTCTAGAAAATGCCCTCATTTTCTACAATCGAATCCTTCCTCTACTACGAGCATTTCCTACTTCAACGGTCATCCACGACAACCGCTAGCACAGAAGGACAATTTGTCAACACCATAGCAACACCATAGCGCCAATTAAGGTCTTATTTTAGATAAGTCGTAAGTACTTTGTCCTTCATCTAAAATCTGCTCGTTTTGCGACTCTTGGTGAACTCGTGCGCTGTTTCTGACATCGCCGAAGAATACAGGTCTTGATCTACGGCGCACAGTATCAGCAAGCGATTAATCAATCAACCTGATACATCATCCTGGCTGTTATCAATCCTAATACTCCATAATCAACAGCGTCGGCGATATGTCTTCTTCGTCTTGAAACACCAACGCCGCCGTCCCTCATGAGTTCTACAGTTTGGAGGGCCCCGCATTCCAAGAAGCTGCTGAAAAATGCCGTATGGGACCTCCTCGTGCTATAGTTGGTGGGCTCGATCTTCGTCATCCCAAGGGACCTAACTAGAGATCCTTCCTTGCGCACTCAGTACATGCTCGATATGCTGTACATAAGCAACAATGGTCCCAGTGGTAGCATTCGATCCCATAGTATAATCTGGTTGATCGCCTTACAAGATATCAGGGAGCAGGCCGAGACAGAAGCTGGTATTGCCAACTCTCTGAATGAGGCGGAGGAGGACAGCCATAGAACAGATATGCAACATAATACAAGAGCTGACGGAGAAGGTGAGGTAGAGAAGTCCAGCAACCAGTTGCAATCAACTTCTAGTACTGAAGCTTCTAGCAGTTCAAGCGCTGAGACTCGCTGGTATCTGCCACGCTGCCTACGATGCATTGAGAAGGGAAAGAAATGCAGTCGTGTCGATGGGAACGGCCCATGCCATAATTGCAAGGCCACTGATAGGAAACCAGAAGAGTTGTGCCTGCCCGAAGCTACACAAGATGTTGAAGAAGGCAAACTGCCCTTCTATGGATGGGACAAGAGCAAAGAAAAGAAGAAGTAGCTGCGCCTGTAACGAGTATCTTCTTAGGGATTGCAACGTCTTCTTTCACATCGTCAAAAGCCTACGACGCTCTCTACTTTGTCGAAACACTGATACGAACGCCAGCGTGCTCCATCCTCTTCTTAATCCTAGGGATAAACCTCGACTCAGGATAGCATTGAGACAGCTCGGCAATGAACAAGAGTCCTAAAGGCATGGCATGAGTTGCTGGATTCTATTTTGGAACTTGTTGCCGTTTCAAGCCTTCATAGCACCCTTATTTGCGTGCACGAGTAGGAAAAGCTTAGGATGCCCCACTTTTGTCTAGTTATTAGAACTCTTTTCTGAGGCTTAGACAATTAGAGACCGTCGTCTCTTTCAGAGATGGATAATAGAGAGTTATCAGCAATTTACGTCCCTGTGAATTGTCAGCATGTGCATATGCAAGCCTTGAAGCCAGGAATCTGCAGTTAAAGCAGATTTATAAATATCTAGAACTCGTAAATGCAATTTATAGCTCTCTGAGAACGAAAAGTCCCCAAAAGGGCCAGTAAATCTCTAGATCCCACCAAGCCAATCCGATCGCTCATAAATCCACAATGCATAAACCTGAAGTTAAGAAGCAAAATTAGAGGTGCAGCATCTCGACAACGCTAGCGTGGGTGGTTGAAGAAATGGTTGCTTGCTTGAATGCGAGGCTCTGCCTCGCCTTCCTCGATCGCCATCAACCCACAACCCAACCCAGCACCACAACTCCACACATAATTGTCTATCAAGATCTCCATATCGACGCACTCAAGGTATTCTCTGCACATTTCCAGTCTTTATCGAACGATATCGTGATTTGCGAACTTTTCGGACTCGTCGAGTTGAAGGCGCTCTTCTTACATCGCCCAACACAACAGACGCCTATTCAAGCAAGAATAGTCCTTGAAAGGCGGAAAGCAACGAAGTGCAAGGCAGCACCATAATACAACGATCGTCAACATGTCTTCTTCGTTGTTCAATCACGAAAATGTCGAGACAATGAACAGCGCATTGTTTCGTCACTGCGAGGCGCTTCAACGATTTGACCTCCAAGATCCTGCCCTGATCGACGCCACAGAGTCAATCTGTCAAAACGCGCCCTACCAAGGAGTCGAGCCTATCCACCCAAATAACCCGGCGGAGGTTTTGAAGTGGGAGGCAATGATGAGCAACCTTTCAAACCTCTACCCTCCTGAGGTCATCAGGAGTGACCGTCTCCAACGTAGCATGTACTACCTCGACATGCTCAAGATTGGGCCCGACCCAGATAATAGATCCCACGGTATCCCCTGGTTGTCCATTTTCCAACAGACTCTGGAGGATGCTGAGGCTACTGCGATAGCATATAACGCAAATAATACTGGCTATGGGCCCCAAGGAGATTCTCTCGAGCAAGAAGTTTATAATGGGTCTAACTCGAATCCATTTGTAGGAAACAATTGGTACGAAGTAGCAGAGGCGGATGATCGTGGTGATAACGATGGCCAGGACAAGAAGGGTCGTGATGCCACCAAACAGAAGACGGCGAAGAAAGACCATACACAGGCTTATATGCCAGGTAGCCAGTCTCGACCACCATCCGACAACGTTGCTACAGCACCAGCACCAGCACCAGCTGCTAATTCCACCATTCGCTGGGGACTGGCACGGTGCACAGAGTGCATCAGAAGGAAGAAAGTCTGCACCCGAGTCGATGGCAATGGTCCATGCGACAGATGCAGGAACAGCAGGACTCCTCGAGCGTGCGTTCCAGAAGCTCAGAAAGACGGCCCAAACCCCTTCTACGGATGGGATAAGAGTAAGCAGAAGGAAAATATGGCTTAGTCGTTAGACATGAGCATTCTCTCTCCTTCTCTTTCGCTTCACTCGCCTGAATATTCTTCAAGCTATTCAACAACAGGCCGGATTACTTCTGAAGCAGCATTCCCTCGAACATAAACCTCGTCGATCCGATATCCATCGACTCGGCTCCTTCACGGTCGAACCACACATATCGACGATCATTCGACGTCTGCGATCGCTACACTCCTTTTCGAAAACGATACTTCTCAGTCAATCTCATAGTGGGTATCTGTGGATTCCAAGCACTGCGACGTGGTCTTGCTTCTTGGGTTTGGAGGGTAGTAAAATTGGGCTGTGTCAACATGGAGGCTGCCCCTACACATCCTGGCGTTTTTGGAGTTTTTGCTGTCCCCATACCAGGTCCTCAATAACATCTTCATGTATGTACGAAGAGGAGGACCTCAGGAAATTTCACCCCACTGTCTGTTAGATTAGTTAGTATTGGAGGGCTCTCCTCCCGGGCTTGGCTATTCCGGCGTCTTGGCTCTCTTAGAGAGGAAGAAGAACTTGTCACCAACTTAATCTGCTTTGTGAAAAGTTAGCTTGTGCATGTGAAATGACTCCAAAAAGAAGATCATCTACGACTACTGGATGTGGGTAATTTGTAACATGATAAGCCTTCCAATACTGAAAATCCAAGCAAAGCCAACCTAATATCCCCAATCCCACCTTTTAAGCTCCATTCTTGGTCCCCAATCGCATTAATATCATCGTGGCTGCTCATTTCCACTACTGCTACATACATTTCAGAAGCAGCAGTGATGGAAATATGATCCACGTTCGAAAGCAGGTTAAATGAAGAAAAATGACACTTACCAATTAAGGTTGGACGCCACTGCGGACAGATCCACTTTTTCTTAACCTTCAGGTCGAAAGTCAACAAAACTTCTACCCCCACGCCATGCCGTTTGACTTTTTGACATCAAATTGCACTCCAACACCTCGTCACTCGATCAGATTTTACCTCTCAGTAAGGTATGCTGGTTCCCCATTGAGCGGGCTGCCAAATCCAACAATCACTGAGTGGTCTTTGGTGTCGCAAAATGCGCTCTGCGCTGACTTCCCCCTCCACGACTAACAACATCTCGAATTTTCGAAATAATACAACACTTTCTAGAAGATCATTTAGAGAGCTGCCTATCTACGATCATAACACGAAGGCAGCGGTTAGACAGAGGAGGCTTAAGACGATCCTCGAGATTGATCTGTCAACGGCAAACATCCGTATCCCTCTGTGGAGAACCACTACAACTCTTAACCCTAGGTGGGATCAACAAGAGCACACCAGCGACTTTTAGAAGTCTTCGACGGTGAGTATCAATCATCATTGTCCCCACGAGGTCCTGAGTTGCCTTCGTCCGGCTTCTCGTTGTCTGGCCAATGTGTCGACACATTCCAGTCATAACTTCGCCAAATCAACTCGGAATCGAGTTCTGGCAGGTACAACTGAGACAAGAAGAGCCAATTCACTCCCAGGAGATCTGCAAACCCTTCACAATCTACATAAGACCTCTTGATCGCCTTTTTGTCGTTGGCATTGAGATTCCTTGAGAGTCGAGTCACGTGGGTCCCGTGACTCGTTACTTAATGGCAAAGCTCCTGAGAGCGACGACAAAACTCCAGAGCACCAAAGGGCATGAACCAGGGAAACAATTAAGCTGTCCTGGTCATCATCCCTACACAATATTGGCAATGGCTCTTGGCCATTGTAATTTTGTCTTGGCTTGCACCAATGCTGATCGGCATCACTGGCAACAAGCACACCCTGCACAAGATTTGCCTCATCCTGTTGCAAACAAACGCCTGATTGCCTGGAGGTGCGCACTGTCTCAAGCGCGCTGCTACATTGTGACACATTCTCCCCCTCAAAGCACGAGAACTCCTAGGGCTCAGAGCACTTTAAACCTCATCGACTGTCACTCTACAACAATTGATAAAGCTGTTTGGTAGAGCAAGGACTTCAAATGTTCGAAGGCGCTCACTTATGCGTGCGACATTCTTTCGAATTCACTACATCGGCATCCATTAATCTGATGCTTGCATGGAGCTTCCTGCAGCGCAATTGGGTCTAGCGCAGAACGCGAACCATCCCCTCGGGTACCAATCATAGCATCAGGTTCAGGATCATGGCTCCCCCAACTTCCAGACTTTGCACATTCTAGTGCGTTGCATCGTACATTCGGTCGAGCTTTCGTGATAAGTTCATCACTTCTCGTGCCTCGCACGATATCGCAGACCTCAAGACATGCAACAGCACGATCATCTAGGCATTCTGATCGCACGATTGGCATTTCGTTCGTAAGCCTTCGATAAACACTTCGTGCATAACCGATAGTATTTGCCAAACTTCTCTGAGGATCATTCGAAGCCATCGTCCATTCGCGATGATATCTCCAGATGGCTATGACGATAGCGATTTCGAAGGCTATGCCCGCCAAGAAATTTCGTTCGCTGTGCGGTCTTCTATTTTAGAAAGCGCCACCACTAAAGATGTTTCCTCCCTTGGAAAGCAATCCAAGTAGACAGGAAAACCTCCTCGAAGAGCAACACCCAAATCGCAGAGAGCGCCTTAGTCGACGAGTATGAATGTTACTCCTCTATCGACTGCATCTTCGAAAGAATTTCTGAATATGACGGGGGTGGAGAGGACGAGGAGAATGGAGACTGGAATAAGATTCTCGACTGTGTCACAGATTACACATGCCTGGACTGTTGTCTGTTCTCCGGGAAGGCATTGCTCTTAATCACAAGTAAGATTTGATCCAAAGGCTTTGGCTCATTGCCCAAAAGAGTGAAAAGAGCGAGAAGTCCGATAGCGACAACGAGGGACTTGATACCGATGACCAATCTGAAGAAGATAGTGACATCCCTGGAGGACCAGCTCAGGGTTGGAGTTGCGAGGCGTGTCAAGCCTCTGATATCTTGGGCGAAAATCGACGAGGCTATGAATCCGGTATTGGCGGCGACGAGAATAAGAGTAGCACTCTCTCAGCAGCTACTCAAAGCGGCACAGTAAAATACCCTGCAAGCACTCCAATTCTATTGTCCGTGGGAGTATCATGATCGCTGACCTTGACACAGGTTCGATTGTTCTCGAAGACATCTCGTAAGTTCACTCCTAGAGCAGTAATCGCAGACAGGAACTTGCCAACAGCTCAGAAGATCCCTAGCTCCGAAGCAACACTGAGTAGATGATGGGGAAACAGACTCTCTTCATTGTAGAGATCAATCGGCGGATCTCCTCAGAGTAATGAACAGGGGCGAAGTTTTCCTTCAACCAAGCCGATGCCAAAGGACTCGACTAGAGTGTCCCACGAACATCACTTCGACTATTGAGCCCGAGGCCGATCCAGCGTGACGATTCTCCATTTCGTCGCCCTCTTCATGGTTTCGCACCTAGCAGCGGCTAGGGGATATGTCGAAAATTATCCACCTCATTCGACTAAACCAAGCCTTTGACGAAGTCACCCTCAGATGCTATGCTTATTTATGATCTCAACTCGTATTCGAGACAGCAAGGTCCTCCTCCATCGTTTTCTTCATTGTTCCCACGCAACGGCGACGTTAAGATATCTATCTCAAAGTCTCACCACCGCCCGTGTACAACTCAAGCATTTCTTCAAAGCGTCCCTGGCTTAGGAGTACATCGCAGCAATCTCGGATTGAATCCAGACAGCCCGGCGGCCGACCCATGCCACCGCTCTCCTTTTGTCCTACTCAGCAGTAAGTGTAGGATATGTCAAATCCTGAGCAGCTTTGTACGAGTCGCACTTCATTCTTGCAAGCTACTCTCATATCCCTTCCACACCGGGCGTGGCATTTTTCGGAAAGCGCAACGAAGCATACAGAAGCGGGTGAAATATAAGATTGGAATGAGAGGAATATCCAGTTAGAAGACTTCATATTGTTAGTTGCTGGGCGAATGAGACGTGTGAAGTGGGTTTTAAGACACCCCTTCTCGTGATTGGAAAAAATGCCACGCCCGGTGTGGAAGGGATAGCTCACAGAAAGGATCCGGATTTGGGATGTTAGGCCAAGGGATCACAGGAAAGCTGCTCAATATGGCGTTGATGAGTTCGAGCCTCTCATATGCCGGTGTGGGAAGAATGCAGAAAAGCCAGGAAAGCCAGGAAAGTCGAAGCACGAGTCAAAGGACATTGTTGAAGTCGATCCATGGAGCCGGATGATATGCTGACGTGGAATATGGGAACGCAGTCGACATGGAATCTAGGGGCAGGCACGAAGAGTAGTCTCAGATCTCATTGACTAAATTCTGTGATTTGAGATCTTCGACAGATGCTACATTGGTGCATCCTCCTCTTCAAAAGCCAAGGCCACCATAGACAGAGTCTAATCCCAAGCAAAAACTTCGCAGAGGATAGGTACTCGGAAGAGATGCCGATAAGTTGGTATCGGGGCCGGATATGTCGCCTTCAGCAGGACTTCATCAAAGCAAGCGCCACTACCCATGACGCCGGATTCAGGAGCTCGGGTCGAATTTTCCTGTTCCAAGCAAGTTCCATGATCCGTCTCTTTCGCTACAACTTCCGTCGGCTCCTTTATCGCCGTTCTATCACCTCTCCGCGCTCCAAGAACCTTTAGAAGGAGGACCAGTGCTACGCACGGTCAACCATGAAGCGAGAATTGCTCCACCAATATAAGTCCATAATTTCGAGCTGCCAGGAGGGTGAGTCTAGTGGTGGTGTTGTATGCTCCCCATCCAGATGTGGAACAGGGGACGTGAAGGTTGAAAAGGGGGGCACTTCGCTTAACGACGCTAGTGGGTCCGGGTACTCGGCAAAAGCAAGCCGAGTCTCGCTCACGTGTATTCGCCAGATAAGAGCAACCACCACTCACAACAGCGCAAGAGCGACAATTATGCGACATTGCAATATATAAATCAACTTTCGCACCTTGAATTTGGAAAAGAAACGGGACATGATGAGGAATCTCACCACTTTCGCTGATTTTGCCAGAGCCTAGGACTTCTCGTTCACTCCCAAGCGGTGGATCCTTACGAAGCACGATGCGGAGATCATGTTGATTCTTCGACCTGTCTGAAAACACACTTCACTCTCCTGAAACTCGCCGACTTAAGCGAGCCTCGATGTTTTTGCGCCGCAATAACTTTGTTCGTTGCGCCACGCCTGCTCTTTGGCACAAGGAGTTGTGTTGACTTCTTTGCGTGTAATGAACCATCTACCCCTCGATACAAGGATTGTATGTGAGCATAGAAGCCTGTTTGTGTGCATGGTATGCGGGAAGACAAGAGGCGAGGACCGTAAGAAGACGCATAATGATATGCCCTCGGGGCATTGGCCTTGAAAAGATGCGAGGCTTGCGAAGGGGTTGCTTTCATGGTGCTGTCGACCCATGGCATATGCACCATGCTTGAAACTTTCGAATATTCAAGCTGCATTGTGACATCCTTCCGGCTGTCATCCTTCATCTCTCGATCGCCTGAATTCCCAGCTGAATCCTTCATGGTAATGCTGTGCGCTGAGACGGTTTGGGTTGATGTGGTGTGTAACAAAGTTTTTGACGCTTCGAATTTAATGTTGATGCCTTTGGAAAAAAGGGAGAACGGCCTTTTAAGATCCTAGACTCCTACTATAATTGTCGAGGTCAACGAGAAGCATTTCCCATACAGCTGAAAAGGATATATGTCCAGCCCTCGGCCCTTAACCTTGAAGTGCCGGTCCTGGAGTATGATTCTGTTGACTAGGCCAGTATCGCGCAAATGAAATTGGCCACGCATGACTGTGTAGAGAATATCTGCTGGGCCATTTTGAAATGGAGCATCTTTTGCTTGCGTTCGTAGGAGCCGAGTTTTGATGTTCGCTATTATCGGGGAATTGAGGAAGCCGTTCTCGAAGTTGCGGTACTGAAGCTCCTGGATACCTTTCTTTGCTGCCTGTCCCTGGTAAGGCACATTCGATTATTCGATCTCTGACCATTGGCCTTGTAGTGCTATGTTGACTAGTCCAATGGTGCTATCCACGCCATCCTCGCAATAGCAGTCTAAGGCCTGAAGGTGGTGATTTGGAGTTGTTAAGAGGTTCCAGAGCAAGCAGTCAGAGTACACCATCCCTGTAGCGAGTTCTTTGGCACAGCTCTCCACTGCTAGTGTTCTATGGAAGAGGGATCCAGTTGTTGATATCGATCGGAAGGGTAGATGAATACGTCAGTTGAGTGCAGAAAGTCAATCAAGTACTCCATGGACAATACGGCGATGATTAGCTTGTCGTTAGATGAGTTAGTAAGTTGTTCGAAGTCCGGCACGAGTTTATCCCCGGTCTATTCTTCCCTTGCTTGGGTGGGAACTTCCCGAACCTCCTCGATGAGTTAGTATTTCTGGGATGCAATTCTTGAAGGAAACATTGGCAGCTTACTTCACAATAGGACGCAATTTTGTCCTAAAACTGCTCATAGTATTTACAGGTAGCGAGCAGACTGCGCGCAGGCCTGCCAATCAAAGTCGCATTTTCAATATTAGAAGAGCAAATCGACTCGTATTGATAACCGTCGGGCTACAGGAAATGCTGGTATTAAGAAAGATTAGAAATGTTGCAAATGCAACGTTCTCTCTGCGCGGGGTGGAACATTGATTCTTGAGTGGCCTGGCCCTTCCCCTGTGCGAGAATATTTTATCTGCAGGTAGCGCTATCATGCTTATGAGCGGGTCGTCTTGCCACGTCTGCCAGGGCTGGTCAAGCATCGGCTGGGTGGTTTGTGCTCCGGGGTGTTTCGGCGCTGTCCCACGGGAACCACAGGAGTGCAATTGCTTCTCACCATGGATCAAGCACTGAACCCGGACAACCATCCGACAGTATCCTTATCTTGCGCAAAGAGCTACCCGGAAAGCAAGATGTATGCGCAGTAGAAAAGGGCAGAAAGCGGATGTTGCCTTAATACGTAGTTACGGCGAGCTATGATAGGAAGACCGAGACGCTGCGAATTGTGAGGCTGGAGTAAATTCCTTGAGCTATTGTCGGTGGCAATTGTTTACTGCTTCGGCATAGTATTAGGCAAATGGGGGCAGGAAGTCTTGGAAAATAGGGAGAGTGATGGTATTGTTCTGCTTATGTGACATAGGATGCTTCTGGCGAGAAATCGAAGACGGCAAAGCAATCGCGAATATGGAACAGCAAGAAGGCCTGATGATACTATTGTTAGTAAGTGGGCATTAGGTAACGGGAGAAAGGATACCTTTTTTCAGTGGCTTTCTTTCCATCTGATACATAGATATCCGACAAAACCACGACCAATAGGCGAACTCGTTCATGCCGTACATTAGGGCTCAGCGAATCCCTTCGTCAATTGCTGAGCTTAGATTAAAATAAATCAAGAAGAAGAAGAAGAAGGGTATCAAGAATGACCAAGAAGGAAAATAGGAAGACCAATGTGCAAAAGATACCTGGGACGACAAGTCAGCAATGACATTCAGGGGAAGAAAGTTTGTCTTACCGCATTCATCACATCATGCATCATCACAAACGTAAAGCTAACCTAATCGCACCAGTCTGCATCTACACTGAATTCTACGACCAACCCTTCGCCATCAATCTACGAGACATGCTCCGAATCTATTGTAGCTCCCACGGCACCCTCAACGATGGCAGGCATCGTCTTTCTCAACATAAACATAGGCTTCAATCCTTTCCGATCCAAATCTTTGAAGATGGCTAGAGGCTGTTCGTCGAGTCCGAGACAACGTTCTTCGTCCCCGTGTACAATATACAAAGCGTAGTTCTGCCAGGGTGCGTTGATACTATATTTTGCGAGGGCTACTGGGAGGACCTTCGAGGTTGTGTCCGTGAGGCAGACACGAAAGGATTTAAAGATCTCAACACTTCCAGAGCCTAAATCTTGGCCAACCGCATCAGGGGTCTGGCTGAACCTTGACAGTGGCAGTGTACTACTTGTAGGTGTGTCCGGAGGGAATGTTGTAGGATGTGCAGCTCGGTCTTGAAGCAGTGGAGGGGTAACGCCTCGTAGTGTAACACAACCATATCGACGAGACGCTGTTTGGCGTGGTTCGGAGAATGAGCTCTGTAGCCGTGCAGACACTCCAGGAGCTTGAGAACCCTGCAATGATGGAAATCTTCGTTCTAGCTCGAAGAGCACATCGACCACAAGATCCTTGAATCGATGAGAAGGCAGCATAGAGAGTTTATGTCGTGCTTGATTCCGCTTTGGATGGTACTCTATGTGTGCTGGGAGAGAAGGTGGAGTTAATCCTTCCAATTCCCGACGAAACATCTCATCATAGACATCCGTTCGGAGTTCTTTGAACTGACTGTCACTCAATCTGGTCATTTTTTCGCGCGCTCTCCACCTTGGGTGTCCTTCTACACTCGAGGAAAGGCCGCAATGTCGCATCATTGCAGTATAGTGTGCTGATACCTCTGGATCCTGGGGCATTACTATGTAAGAAGTCGACGTTGGGGGATCAATTAGAGTATGTGAATCCCGTGGAGGCGACTGTTCTGGAGGCGAAGATTCTGGTGGGATGGATGACCGAAAGGAGTATGGAGGTGGACTTTCACTTGGCGCGACTGAGTCCGAAGAACAAACGACTGGCGACCGTGCGAGACCAGCCGCTTTCGAAATATCCTCCAGACCGTCGATGAGAGTCTTCAATTGCTTAACTTTCTCCTCGAATCTCTTTGCATCGCAAATTGTCCATTTGACGATAGTGAGGCAAGATTTCTGCTTCTGATTATCTCGAATTCGTTGTCGCACCGTGATCGCAGGCTGGATGTTAGATAAGGCACCTGGAGAAACGCTTGATCCCAAGACTTTCTCATCACTCTGTGTTGAATCAGGAATCAGAGGTGGGCGGAATTCATATTTTCGACGAATCACTTCAATCTCAGTTAGGAGATGGGCGAGGCTGCCGACGCATTGTGTGATGGTTGCCTCTACGTCGGGTCTGGTGGTGAGGATTGACTGGAGGTGGTCAGCGTCGATATTGAGTCCAATTGATTGCCCCCAGAGCTTTATTCGAAGCCAAAGAATAGACAACTCGCTGCATAAAATCTCGTATTCGGATGCGAATGTCATTGTGAAAGCAGTTGAGGAGAGAGTGAGGTCTCAATTGTTCGTCGAGATGTTGTCGACATGTCCTCCTTGAAGTGAGAGAGAAGTTGGGTGAGGAGGAATTAGTTACGTTGTGTGTCTTTCGCTCGCTGGTCAAAAAGTAAGGTGTGGAACGGCTGACTGCTGCACCACCATGCCCTTTGGGAAAAGAACTCCAAGGAACTCCACGTGAGGCTCAAGATGAGTGGGTGAATTCTGGTGGCGGGCTGCTGCTTGAAACAAATTCGAGATGATGATTGGCGCGCTGACCAGGCTGCAGGCGTCGGTCACCGAGAATGGACATGTTTTCTCGTCTTGAAACGCGGCACAGGAGCAAGGCTGAAGGCTCGTGATCCGGAGGTCCACCCAGGCATGCTGGTGTCTTCCGCTGTACGGAGGAGTTCAAGCGGTAGGAGGCTGCGAGTGATTTGTGTTCGCACAGCGCAGCGAGGTCGCTGAAACACGTCCTTGACGACCTGCAGGTGAGGTGTGAGGTGCAGATGCAGAGAATCGGAGCACAAGCGTTCGTTACTTGTGGCCAATGTAGCGGTGGGATTGGGAGGGTCGAGATGGAGTGATTGTCGACGTGAGAAATGGGAAATGCGGGAGAGAGGCACACTTCCGAGGGCCACACCTGCAGGTGAGGCGTGATCCAAGGTACGCGTTCTCGCTAACACCTCAGCACAGGTCGAAGTGAAAACAGGTACCTACAAGTACAACATGACTGATGCAATTAGATGCTCATCCCGTCTCCCCAGGTGCGTGTTGTGCTTCATGGCTAAGAAGACTTGTGGGATTCATAGTAATTTCTACCATCCTGTAGAAAAGATGAGCAACATCTCTTCAAGATATGTACATTTGCATTTAAAATATGCATTTTGCATCTACCACAATGATTTATGCAGCTCTTTCAAACAACTGTCTCGGCAGGCAGTCATGGCAACACAACAGGTCCCTGGTGATCATACTATGAATGCTCGAGATCCTACTATCCCTCTCACTAGAAAAAGAGACTTGTGCGACACTATTGCATCAATTAGAAAGTAATATTATCGCTATACATAGATGTGCCTACTCGGTTCTTTTTTCACTGCTCTCTCTTCTCTCCACGATGGTCGAGGTCGAGGTCGAGGTCGAGATCTCGGATGTTGGTGATCATAACTACGTCCTCCCGCACAGAACCCAGCACGGGCAAGCACAAGGCACGCCTCGCACTGCCCTGCACTGCTCACCGTTGAAGTCTTGAAAGATGAAACAAACGCAGCCACCCATCTGTTTGACACGCCGCCATGCATCGAACTAGGCAAGATTGGGAGCAAAGCCTGCTTCAGATGCCCGCATCGACGGCGAGCTAAACCGCATGAGGAAATTCAGGATCGGCCAGTAAACATCTCCTAGATTGAGCCGGAGCATGTGGGGTACGATGTTGATGACCCCTTAAGGAGTGCATCTTAAGATCCCCTCCCTAGCGAGGGCGCGGATGCAGGAAATAACAATATAATAATACCAATATAGTCTCGAGCCGTCGTCTTCTATTGCTTCAAAAGCAATAACACATCCCTACTTACGCGGGAAGGAGCGAATAAGACACGTCCGCCCGGGAAGTCGCGACAGCACAAGTAAACACCACTCTCGCTTCTCCACACCAACCGTGCTACAACTTTTATGCTCTCTGTCTTTTCCCAACGACCCGTGGCACAACGCAGAACATCTGTCATATTCGATCGCGAACTTCTTCAGCGTGCCTCAAACCAGTAGCACACTCTTCCTCGCGACTCTGCAAGCCTTGCGCACGAATCTGCCACCATCATGTCGCTACAGGCTGTGTACAAGCAATTTCTCGCCGCACCAAACTCAGCTCTGCTGGCCAGCAACGCGTCTCTCCACTACATCACGACTCTGGTCACGATCAATGGCTCCTCTGAAATCATCAAACACCTCAATAACCAGTCCAAAGAGCTGAAGAAGAAGGAAGAGAAATACCTCGATGTGGTTGAAGGCAAGGACGGGCTTGCGGTAGAGCTACATACCACAATCGAATTTGTCTTTGGAGGTGGAGCATATCTGCCAGGCTTGGATGACAACTTCCTCGCTGATCGCATTGTTACGTTCCCGATTGTAAGTCATTCCGTTCTCGTTTACTTGGCAGAGCTGACATTCGCAGATTCACATGGTGAGCTTCGACGCAGATGGCAAGATCCAACAGATTCGACAAAGCTGGGACCAAGGCTCTCTTTTGAAGTTGATTGATGTTATTGGCAAGACCGGTCGCAATTGGCCTATTCGTGATGGCAAAGACCAGATAAAATTGATCGCAAACAGTGTCAAGTCATCGGGTAAGACTTTGGTTGATGCACCTCCACCTCCAACCGCCGAAGAATCCGCATACAATCGTTCGAGAGGCAACTCTACGAATATTACACGCGACCCGCATGCTTCCTTGGCCTTGTTTGCTCCTCGCGGCACGACCTTTGAAGATCCTCTGCCTTCCGTTGTAGCACCCAAATCATCAGCCAAGCCACCACCGCGCGACTACAACGAATTATTTGGAGGACAGGATTCACATGATGAGCCACCTACGGATCGGTCTGACTCTCCATCCAAATCTATTGCTCCCAAGCTCGGTGCAGGCAAGAACTACGGACCATCGCGCCTCTTTGATGCAGAGTCTGGCGAGGAAGCTCCAGCAGACCCATCTGAGAAGATGTATCGACCAAATGCTGCCAGATACCAGCACTTTGATTTTGGTGACGGAGAGGAGGCAGTACAAAAGCGACCAGTTATTGATGCCACCAAGCATTCAAGTCAGTGGAACTTCGACGACTTCATGACACCTCAAAAGAATGTGCCATCCAAGGTTCTCCGCACCAATGATGTTCGACACTGGGGCAATAGCGATGACGAAGTTGCCGACAGTCCAGTCAAGGTCAAGAAAGTTGACAAGCCACGCAAGGATGCCGAGACACATTTTGAGTTTCAAGATGATGGTACTCCAGAAGGCGGACGCCGTATTGTCGGCCGACCACGAGGCCAAGGTCAAAATAACGGACTTGGACTTTACAAGGATAACTTGTTTGACGAAGAGACTGGCGCTGCAGCAGTAGGCAATGATCCGGTTCCTAATTTGGCCAATGTAAAGGATAGACGAAAGGACTTCGATCCTCACTTCACAATGACCGATGATTCCCCTGCCACAAAACCAACCGCACAACACATTCCCGATAACAAGGTTAAGGTTCTGAAGATGATGGACGCAAACTGGGATACATATGACCAATCACCAAATCAAAAGGAGAACAGTGTTGGTCCCAAGGGTATCAACACTGCCGGTGATGGTATGGGTGGAAAGAAAGGTCCTCTTTCAGAAGCTACCAATAACATGAGCCACCGAAACGACAACCCCAAGGGCATCAATACCGCTGGAGATGGAATGGGCGGCAAGAAAGGCTCAGGCCGATCATGGGGATTCGGTGATGATTCCGATGGCGAAGAATCCGGCGGTGTCAACAAGCCAAGCAAATTCAGGACTGGAAAGACGCAGGGGAAGACACAAGCAACTGGAGGTGATTTCTGGGACTTTTAAAAAACCCTCGAATAACCTCGGCTGTACGACTGGCTGTGGTAGGAAGTGGAGGATTACGGCTGGATAATGCGTAATGCGGTACGAGCTTTATGATTAGCATCACATCAGCGCACTGCTTTTCCTTTTTTGTCTATGGACCCGACGTCTTTCCTTGTTGTCTTGCATGGGTTGTCACACTTTTCCTTGTGTTTTGTCTGAGTCGGTGTTGGTGATGCCTTCCTCATTAGATGAAGAGCTTGATATTTGGGAGACGTGTTGGCGATGAAAGAGAGTAAATGGATTGGAGAAAACAAAAGCCCTGGGTGGGGAGGGAGCGTGCTTGTATGTTATGTTAGTGTTATGATATCAGATAAGCATACGGCAGAACAAGTAGAATGTGAATGTATTATACATCCTACTTTCATGATTAAGCTACATTGTCAAGGACACTCATAGTTGCACTTGTGCAGTTCTGGCTAGCTTCCTCCAATCCTATATGAGTCTTGACCAAGACGATCGTTATGTATCCATCGCAGAAGCAAGTGCTGAAAAAATCCGTCTTCACGACTGTAGCTGTTATCTAATTACGTTGCCTTGAGAGCCATTCATTAAACTATGTTGCATGCAAGAAAGGAATTGCGACCTCTGAAGATAAAATCTTCTCTCTCTAGCTGACAACTTTCCAAGCAATGCCGCGGCTGATAATCATCCCAAAGAAGCACGTGCTTCTTACTCTCTATATTTGTTTCGCGACAAACTTTAGGACTTTACAACGAGCGACTAGCAGGATTCATGCCAGTAACCTTCGAAACATCAGCATGCGAGTATGCGTTAGTACAATGACTCAAGTTGATTTTGCTTTGAATGGCTGACGTCTTGCCGCTGTGCGACCATATGAAACGTCGAGGCCGCTGGCCGCTAGCCGCATAGGAAGGAATCAAGTTTGATAAAGAGTAGTGAATCCTCATCGCCATCTCATCCTAGTCCTAGGTTCCTATCTCTGGCAAGTTTGATGCTTGGCTACACATACTCTTACCCCTCCCACCGTCTCTCCAGATTTCTTGGTTTGTGCCAGCTTCAACAATGACATCCACGAACATAGTCGAGATCTCTCGTCTAGACCTTCAAGAGCTCAGTACCCCGTCTTCAGCTTCAATCACCAGCGTCGAACACCTCTCCTCCTACAACTGGATTGAGGCACCCACACCAACCATTGCCATCCCCGGCTGTCCACCTCTTTGGACCGCCCCAAAAGCACCTAGGCGAGTGAAAAAAGACTCTGGCCTAGTCTACATCGCCCAAAATGCAGCTCGTCACCCAGAAAGTCCGCTTGAACCCCTATTTCGCGCGTTATACCTCGTAAATCCTTCATATGACATCCGTTCGATTGATGTCGTCACGGACCGAAACAACATCCGCAAGCTCCTCTCATTCATCAACCCCAGCTCGACACAATCTAGACTCGAAACGTTCACTATCAACATCGAAGTCACCAAAAATACTGCAATCTTCTGTCGACACGAGACCGCGACGTACGACGTTATCGGACCACATGAATTCAAGGGCTTTGGTCACGAATTCGAGAAAGCAACTACGGCTAGCCAGATCAGCGGTAGTACTGGACATCACAGAATCATCTCATACCGCTTTGGTGATCTCAACTTTATTGTCCGCTATGAGACGGATGGATATGTAAGATCAGATCTTAATGCAAAGATACCTTCTTCAGCTAGTAAAGAGCAAGGAACCGAGAGCCTCTCCCGTATGCTAGGATCATTGTCACTATCCTCGACCGACAACCCTCCCGTCATCACTCCTACTGGGTCCAAATTAACAATCAGAAAAGAGGGCCGAGTAGTCCCGCTCGAATCAACCCTAGAAATCAAAACACGAGTCTCCCATAAACCTCTTCAATTCCAAGAAATTGTCCCACAGCTCTGGGTATCTCAAACTCCGAAGCTTGTGCGAGCCTATCACAACAAAGGCACGTTTCAACCAGCAGTGGTTGAGGATGTAGCGGCTCAAATCAAGAAGTGGGAAGAAAGCAATCGGAATGATTTAAGGAAATTAGCTGCGCTGATTAGCAGAATCGTCAGTGTGGTGAAGGATTGTGGCGGACGTGGGGTTGTGAGATATGATGATAAGGCTGATAAGTTGGTAGTTCGACAGGTTGATGGGAAGGCGATGCTACCGGAGGACTTGTATTCTAAGTGGGACGATGAGGAAAAGGCTGAAGAAACAGGAGCTGAGAGAACTGAAACGAGTGTGGAGAATGTGGAGGCTAAAGAAGGAGAGAAGAGCACGGAGACGAAGGCAGACGTGCGAGCGCGGCGCCCTACTAAGAGTCTTGACTAATAGGCAAGTCATTGCTCACGTGCGAATGGTCTATGTTCTAAGCGCTGACTGACCGCTGAAAAGGACGAGGCTGCTTTGGGCTTATGGTATGGTGCATTAGAAACCTACGAAGACCGACATGGCCCTGACTATTCGGGCGAGTGGAGCGTGGGGGCATTTGCAGTCTAGTTGAGGAATGCATGGTTTTAATTTCACTTCTTCTTCAAAGTTTCTTTCCAGATTGTGCTGCATTTGAGTTTCTGAGAACGATGGTTGTGCCGCACGGCCAATTAAAGAGGAGTGCTAACGATGAGAAGAAGGACGACAGGATCAAAGTGTTTACGAACTTTCCATGCGCATACTCGCAATGCCAAAATGTGTCTGTCGAATGCTGTATTTGCGCACGGAAGAGAAAATCCGGATCGGAGGATCCATTGCAACATCAGCACCTCAGCTCGGCAGCCTTGGAAGCATTGAAGAAACGTGGGGTAGTTGAAGAAATATCCCATGCGAGCACATTCCATCTTTTTTCACTGAAAGAAAGAGTCCTTCTCTTGCTCTCGTACACGATATCTGCCATGGGGGTTGTCAGAAAAAAAGTTGACTCTTTGCTCCCATCTCACGATGAACTTTCTTTGAGCTTTTCTATCTTTATCTTCGTCATTATCAGTAACTAACGATTCAACAATATGTATTGTTCTTGTGAGAAACAATATTCTTTCTCATAAGTAATGTTACAAAGAAGTTTCCGTTATCTTTGAATGGTCCTTTCATATGGGCGAGCAAGTCAACGACAGCTCTCGATTCCACAATGCGATTGTTTTTCTGGAACAGATGTTTACTCCAAGTTTCTCTGTCCATTAAAGTCATGCCATGTTCCAGTTTAGCAGTGCCTCACCATGATCAACAAGCTTCACCAAACCTCAACTCTGCACCCTGCAGAAGTTGCCTACTCAAATCTGTACTAAACTCAAGACACAAAGCCTTCACGAGCCTCCACTCCCGACAGCTAACTACCTTCTTTACTTCCCTTAAAAATGGAACGCATCACCATTGCGGAGAAATTCTCGTGCGGGCACGTGGGTTTGAACTCTGTCACATCCTCATCCCGATCATCTCAACCTTCTCGCACATTATGGTCTCGAGTCCGACGCATGGTCACACCATCCAACACTCCCCAATCCCAGACAATCCAGCGCGACGTGCCTTGCCAAAAATGCCAAGAACAAAACGTACAGATCACTCGACTCGCCCCTTTGGCATTGGGTCGTCATGAAGCACTGGCTGCTATCATGACGAACCAAGCCCCAGAAGCCGTCCAAAACCTCCACCGCGCAGCGCGCTTGGGCGGTTCTCGTCGCAGCTCGACCACGTACTACAGTAAGGATGAGATTCAACGTCAGCAACGAGCATATCAGGCAGATCTCCGAGATCTGTCTCGTGCAGATGACTTCTGGAAATCTATCCATGACGAGCACGAAGCTCGCAAAGGCTCTTCATTCCCTGCCTCCACTTGTAAGCTTTGCATTGAGCAGAGAAAGATTCTTACTGGGGGTGCTGGAAGCTACTTCGTTTATGACGATTGGGGCATTGATACTATTAGCCATCAATCATCGTCCTTTGGTGGATCATCCTCATCTTCAACTGGGCTCACAGTCATCTCACAAGTCACGACCCCACCAAGAGGACATTCATCACAATTGACGATTCTCGATCCAGTGATGGGTGCCAAATCGTCAACCGATTCTTTTCACTCTGCCCTGAGTGAAATAGTTGCATCAGCAGACAAGTCTTCCTCGATGGTACCCCAGGATCAAACTGAGTCCCTCGGCTTCTCTGCGGTAGCTGCCTCCGGACTTGACGCGCTTTATACAGCGGATCGAAGGCCCGGATCCATGCGTGAATGGGTGGCTAAAACACATCTTAATCCTCAACAGGCTGAAAGAGCTAGCCTCTGGACTCCACAAATCCAAAGAACTCAAACACCCGTGACCGAGGGTGAGGGTCTGTGGACACCAGAAGCTAGCAAAGGTGCGCCGAGAAATTGGACTGCGAACACAGACTTTCCTCGTGTCCGTCACGGACCTAGCCTCTCAGAGATGACCATCACATCAAATAAACTCTGGACTCCGCCTAACAAATCAGGACCAGAAGAGCACGATGTCGGGCTCTGGAGACCAGCCTTGAGCCAAGACAAAACCAGTCAAGAAGAAAATCCCAGAGCCCAAACCGTCGATTATCCAAGCTGGGACGCACTCTTCATGAACCCCCGAGAACCACCAAATCCGACACTTCCCTCCTTTCCCGTCTTCCCCCAAGGCCCGCACGCCCGAATCATCGATCCAGGTACCGCAGAAGGTGTCGCTGAACTCGCAGCATATCATCACCCAGACTACCCCCATATCGTTGACCCTGGAACGCTTGAGGGTAGGGATGAAGTGAACAGGCTTCGCACTTACTTTGGTATCCCCCCAGATGTCCCTTTTGCCGCAACTCTCGCTCATATTGCGGACAAGATCCATCCACGCGGTCCGATCGAATCCATCTTTGACGATTACAAGTTCACCATTGACCTCGAAGGCGACGGTCCTGTCAAGATACATAGTACGAATTGGTCGCATTTTGATTTAAGAGCCAAAATGGTAAGGCTGGTTGAGAATCTGGACTGGAGTACTGACTTTGGAATTATCACCTGGGAATCAGACTCAGATGGGGAAGAGTTATGGGACCAGAAAGGAGGGCTAGGTGAATCGATTGAAGATGGCGATCAGAGATCGGAAGCCGTTCTGGAAGATGATGATGACCTTTACGATACTGAGCCAGAGACAAGATCTCCTCAGCATTCAACAACTGTCTCTGCCCCACCTGAAGAATCTAATTCTCCACAACTCTCTCTCTCGCATGATCCAACAACTAACGTGCTCTCCTTCACCGATAATAATCGAGTTCGCACTCTAGATCAAGAACTCGCAGACGCAGGCTACGCCTACGAAACTCCAGACTCAGAAGGGGACAGTCCCCCAAACACACCTGAAGAAGAAGGGCAAGTGCCTTCTTCTCTCTCCGACTTCCCCGTCCCTCCAGGTAACGCTAAGACAGAAGCTACTGACTCCCAAGCCATCGACGAACTCGTAGACATCTACTGCTGCTACGAGAACGAAGATGAGCAACAAGCCCCAGCCCCAGCCCCAGCTCCAGAACCAGAACTAGAACTCACCCCCGCTCAAAAAATCATCCAAGAGCACCGATCTCAACTCGCTTACTACTATAGCTCAAACCAGCAACCAAAGAGGAAAGCTACCACAAAACCAAGTCCTCTCAGACAAGAACTCATAGCCGAAGTCGAAGTCGAAGTCGATGCTGATCCCATAATCCAGACCGAATCGACTGAGGAACAGGGCACAAAAATGACTGTGGATATTGAGGAGTTGGAGAATCCTCTATCCCCGTCACCGACGGTCGTTGGTGATGAAGAGGAGAAGGAGGAGGGAGGTGAGTTATTGAATCCAGCTATGGTGGAGAGGATGAGAGCCGAGGAAATAGTGGTTGATGAGTATTGGGGCAAAGAGTAAGGTAAGGTAAGGTCGTCAGGTAAGTTATTTCCTTTCTTCTAACTTTGATTATTAGAATTGGGATGGGAGTTTCATAGCATTTTTGGCAGGGAATATGTAAAACTCACCCTGGAGGTGTAGATAATTGAATGAATACCATTAAAATAAAATAATTCTCGAATCTTTCTCGACCTCTTTGTTCGATATGTGATTTTTCTTTGTTTTTGAAAATACCTCGTGGGGTGGGTAAATGAAAACGCACAAAGAAATTATTCTTAAGATAGACTCGATGAAATAACAATTAGGCACTTTGCTAATCAAGTAGGTTTCATTCGAGGTTTGCCTACATTCGAAGTAGGGGTAACCTCGTTGATATTATAAAAATTTATCCTCTCATCTGGATCTTTATCATCATCGTGACTAATATCTCATCCTTATTTTTTGCCATTCTCTCTTGAAATCGACAAAATTTCATCTTTATTATCTGATCTCCATCATCCTTGCTGCCTTCGTTATTTTTATTTTCTGCTGATCTTGCTCCGCTGAAGCCCACAAGACTTCGTCTTCTTCATCCTGGTCTCCCTCATCCTCATTGCCACTATCCCTGTTCTCTGCTATTCTATCTTAAATCTTCTCCCCCTGATAAGCAAGACTGAAACACACAAGATACTTGGACGTGTTTTTCAACCCGCTTGAGGGACATTCTCTCACTAATAGATCTCCTGCACGGTGAATTTGCGGTCACGTACATTGATGAAGGTAAATCTTGGGAATCAAATGACCTGGCTTCTCGAACAATGAAACGCTATCATCGAGAGTTTTCTATGCATTTCGGCGTGGGACTTTCTAATTTTGATATCTACTTCAATTCCTGATACCACGTTCCGTACATTATCTTAAGAGTATGTCAGAACATGGCAGTCCTAAGGATTCGAACAATCGGATAGATACCTGGGTACCTAGGTAGACAGCCTCCGTATGTCACGTGGAATTTATTCACGTGATATACAGCCAGAACACAAACACAAAGAAACCGAACTCGACCCAAGTGCCTTTATCTACATCTCTACTCCACTTAGACAATCTCCTTTTCAAAGTTTCCAAATCCCGATTCGACATCATCAACACGATATTCTCACAGTTGTACCATTTGCCAAGATCTCGGTTCGCAAATTCACTTCTCCTGAATTAAACGAGCAGCACAATACTAAGGATCCTATTGTCCCAACAACACCAAAAAATTGCCCTCCGCATGCGTTTACCATTGTGATCCCTACAATTAGACGACATGAAAATAATTCGTCTATTACGAACAGACAATAGTAAAATCCAGCGCCGGGCAAACATTCTCGTCCCAGAAAATCTATATAAACCCTCATCATTTCCCACACTGTCAAACTTTTTTCTTCCCAAGCACACCGTCCCATCACTTACCGTCTGCTGCCAACCAACTTCTTTCTCCCAACTACATACCAACAATCACACATTCCAATCACTCCCACTCCCACCCTCACTCTCACTCTCAACGACAGCATGCCTGTCACCACTCGCCGCGCCGCCGCTGCTGGATCAGCTGCACCACCACCACCACCACCTCCTCCACCACAAAGTCCACCAAGGGTGGCAAGAAGAGGAAGGCCGATGCGGAGCCAGAGGTGAAGGAAGAGGAGAAGAAGCCAGAGAAGAAGAGGAAGATGAAGACGATGACGAAGAAGAAGGTAAGCATCCGATCTCAACTGACTTCCAGACATTCACTGACACTTGAGCCAGCCTGCCGTTGCCGCCGCCGTCCCAGCTGCCCGTGCAGCGAAGAAGCAGAAGACGAAGGCCGCCGCCGCCAAGAAAGCCGCAACACCAGCGGTTGGTAATCCTGTCCGCGCAGACGCGGTAGGTGAAAAAAATGGGCTCGCCCCCCATCCATCCGGTGTCCCCGTCAGTGGGCCCGCGATGGCGCCTCCACCAGCCTCTCGCTTGGCTGGCAGTCTCGTGGACTTGATTACCAACTTGCTTGGTGCCAAGGAAGTCGAGGATGGGAAGTTGGAGAGGGGAGTGTCCGACACTCCGGAGAATTTTCCGATTCCTCCGGTGTACGTCTTCAAGGGACGCTACCAACCATGCTTCTTGCGTTGAGAGGGGAAGGAGGGGAGGGAGATTGGGGTTGGGACTTTCGGGTGGATCTTCTGGGGGTGTTTTTGTGGTCTGGGGAGTTGTGGAGGATACATACTTGCTTGTCTTTACCGGTGCTGTGCGGATGCTGGACATCCAGCAATGGAAACTCTCGCCTGTGGTCTTCGGACATCAAACCAATTGCCTCTCTGTTCTTTTGTGACTGTGACTCGTGATTCTGACAGCAATGAAACACCTTCTCTCTTATGAGCGAGTAAAAATTGACAACAGTTTCATCCCTTGAGATGAACTTTCACCTCTCGAGACTGATAAGCATTCTGAGACAACAAAACTGAATCATGATAGAAAAACCGATCTGTGCTCTCAATTTCAAAAGTAAGCCCCATACCTGCAGAGGTTCATTCAGTAAGCAAACCCTCATGTCCCTTCCTTCCCATTGAAACCTATTTATCTCGACTCGGTCTCTGACTCTCCTCAATTGATAATGTCGGGGATATTGGCATCTCTTCAAACTCACTGGAGTTGAATATTATCAGAGATCCGTCAGACTTGCGTCATCACCTATGGTTTCTCCTCTCGAGACGAAGGATCTCGGCTGAAAACAGCGGCGACTAGGTGAGCTCTTTCCTGCCATACATGACGAGATTCTTCAACGAAGTATTTCGAGAATCGTTGATGTTCACTCGCACACAAACGCCGATCCAGAGACCCAACAGCTTTCCCTCTCTGGCATAGCTGTCATAAAAGAAATTTCCTCTTTTGACTGGGTATAAGATCCTTCGTAATGTGTGTAAGTCCCGCTTTAAGATCCTGTTCAAGCATAAATTTTCTCTGGTGAGATCTTCCTTTTGGGAAAGCAAGGCCATTTCTTCAATGCTTTCTACAATCCCAGTTTGGCATTGCCTCTCCTGACAGCTTCTTTCACCTCTTCGCTCATCGTACTCTCACTGACCTCCTTCCAATCCTCCATATCCTTCAACCTCGCCTCCAACGTCGCCTTAATCCACGAATAACCATCCACACCAAGCGGCAACCTCAACGGCAACTTCCCACTCCCCACTTTCCTAGTCACAACATCAAACACAACCTCAGCCACCCTCTCCGGATCAGCTGTTTGCTTGTCCATATCTCCCTCCAACATAAATTTCTCCATCTGTCTCGTTGGATTACTCTCATCCGCATACGCAGGATGAGGCCTAATCATCTTCAAGCTCGAGGTCCCAAAGTTGCTCTTCACTCCTCCCGGTTCCAGGATCAAGAAGTTAATATTCCAATCGGGAGACATCTCTTTGGAGAACGCTTCTGTGAAACCTTCTAGTCCAAATTTACTACTCCTCGTCAGCAGTTTTCATTGCTTTTCCACTGCACATAGAGGGGACGGAAAGGGAATAGGCGAAACGAACCTAGCATGATAGAAAGAATTCCCCCCCAACGCTATCTGACCCCCCAAACTACTAACCTGAACTACTAACCCACCTTTCCCCTTCCCATTCACCTCCCGAAAAACCCTCACGGCCTCTTTACTAACATCCACCACTCCCCAGAAATTCGTATCGATCTCCCTCCTCGCTTCTTCATCCGTAGCATTTTCCGTATCTCCAATCAAGAGATATCCGGCATTGTTGATGACAATATCAACATGACCGAAATGCTCGATAGCTGAAGCGAACGCGGATTTGATGCTAGGAATGGAGGTAACGTCGAGGGAGAGCTTGAGGATCTTGGGCGAAGAAGGGAGGTAGGAGAGTGAGGACGGGTTGCGGGCTGTGGCTACGAGGTTGTGTCCTGATGCGTGGATGTGTTTTGCGAATGCGGCGCCAAGACCAGAAGAGCTGCCTGTCACTGTTCCAAATGTCAGCGAGAAAGGGGGTTGCAATCACGTGACCTACCGAGCCAGACAGTGTCGGTACCGAATCTTGTTGAAGATGCCATTTTTGGGGAGATGAAGCGTTGAAGAATGTTTGAATTGCAAGTGAAGATTAATGTTGAATGGATAGGTCCTGCTTATATCTCAGCACGATTCCGCCGACTGCGGTGAATCCTGGGAATATGATCAAGTGAGGTCAGCCAGTTGCATCTCCGAAGCGGTAAGACACTCCACATCATGCACTTCGTACCTTTCGATGTCGCAAAGCTCCTAAAGCCGCTTAAACGAATATGTATACGAATACGAAGCCTGCTCTCTACGAAATTTGTGATCAATGCTCGGATATTCATCTGTGTGGCGATGAATTGATCCTCCGCCGACCCTCCGCTCGCTTATGGCGACGAGCTGACGAAAGCATTCAGGGGCACGGTATCACGTGCCTTAACAGAGAATGCTTTCATGTTAGGGATCACTAGATAGTCTTAAACATCATCTAATTGATGGCAACAGCAGTATATTCTGTCTCGGGGGAAGAGAAGAAAATATTTCAAGAATACCTTTTTTTTACACCTTTTCTCATTATCCAAAGGCCTGTTTGGCAGTGAGCAGCTCTATCAAGAGGCATTTTGAATTCCCCCTAACGAGCGACTTGATACGGATTGAGATATATAAGCGACACTGCCGAAGCGTTCCAAGCCTTTGTGCTTCTCAGAAGCACAGTTTGCAAATGTAAAGACGGAAGTTAACATAGCGCCCCATCGCTTGAATACTGATGGTCTCGAATATATTTCTCAAACTTAGAACGAACTCATATATACACCTATATACATATCCTCTCTCTGCGTCTTCTTTGATAACCCCTTCACAACTGCTTAAGGCAACCCGAACCAGGCCTCACTGGCCGCCAAATGCGACGGCACCGAATGCCCCACACCCTGAGCATAAATCCCCTCAACATTCGGTCCATAATCACTCATCGTATACCCCTTATCGGGCGTATCCTTCTTCTCTGCCGTCGCCGTCATACTAACACCAAAGATATTCGTCCACTGCTTCAATTCCTCTTGGTAATTTTGCGGAGCCAGAGTCGTATCAGCCGATCCATGCCAGATCTGCATTTTTGGACGAGTGCCGTTGTATCCTGGATACATTGCTCGGGCAGTATCTCCCCATTTCTGGGGAGTACCCGTGCTTTGCCCGCCGGAGCAGGCGTTGTTCCATTGATCGACGCCTTGGCCGACGAAACACCCAGCTGCGACGCCAGAGTAGAGGGATACAGCAGATATCATTTCGGGGTAGGTGGCTGCGAGGACGTTGCTCATCATTGCTGTGTGTTTCATTAGTATCTTGTTTTTATTTGCTTGGAGCATTGATACGTACCGCCAGAAGACCCTCCAGTAACGAACACTCTGGTAGAATTGATCTTATACTTATCAATGGCATATGTGATCATGTTGGCAATAGCATTTGAGTCTCCGCCAGCATTGTGAGATAGTGTAGCTTTGCTCGAAACATCCCAACATGTTCCGCTGTTAGGACTGCTGGGCCAAACGGTGACATATCCTCCTTTGTCGGAGCCGGAAATCCAGGGAATCTTCGAATTTCTGGAGTATGATTGCGCTGTTGATTGACAAGAGTGTATCACTACAACGAGTGCATCTGATTTCACAGTATCGGGAACATATACCCACCTGTGGTAGAAAGTCTCAGCTGTTTTGAAACGAGAATGTTTGATGTGGGGCCTTGAAAAAACTTACATTTGCGCTTTCGAGGTAGCAGTTCCTCCATAATTCGACACTTGAGTTAAAGTCGCTGCAGAAACAACAGTGGTCGCCGCCGCCACCTTCGCCAACAAGCTAGAGAATTGCATTGCTCAAGAATTTCGACCCTTAAGTATATCCAAGAAAAATTGTCAACACCCAATTCCAGTCCCAGGAGCGCGAGGAGAACATTTTGTATGGGCACGGGGCGCCGATGTTCCATCTAGTCGAAAGCTTCGCTCAAACTCTATATATCATCTCATATATAATTCTCAGCCTGAACTTGGCACACCGAAGTCAAGCATTTCCCCTTTTTAGCCGAGTGTGGGGTACCCACACAGCCCTGGCGATCTCCCCGAGGCTGAAACCCCATGAGAACCTTCCCCGCAGAACATAGATTATGTTTGTATGTTCGAAACCATGAGACGCATGCTTCTGGAAAGATCGGCGGCCGTATTCGGCACGGATTCGGAATTGAGGTGTCAGCTGGATTGAAATGGGAGAATGCCCCGGGAGACATGCCACGCAATCCCGATATGATCTATTCGAGATAGCTCATTGTATAGGCTTAGGTTAACAGGCGATATCTTCTCACGATGTCTTTCTTGTTCGTCATGTACGCTTCGCCGCCGCAATGATCGCAACAGTTGTGTTCTGGTTTGCCGCTACTCTTCTGAGTTTTGCAGCTGCTCATGGAGGAACATCGAATTATACAGTGGATGGTGTTTGGTACCGAGGGTATGAAGTTATCCTAATGCTGCTCCTCCATGTTGAGTGTTTTCCAAGGTGTAGCGAGCTCACAACTTCAATAGGTACACTCCAGATGCGCCTGCTGCAGACCAGGACGGACAGCCATGGCTCGTCCAAAGGAAATGGATCACAATAAATCCAATCTTCGAAACAGACAACATATCGCTAGCATGCAACTTTCCCGGTGACCCAGCACCATCATCGATCCCTATCAATGCAGGCGACAACATCACAGCAGTATACTACTACTGGCTGCACACCGTTGGGCCCATGGTCCTTTGGATGGCAGACTGCGGCGCCTCCTGTGCAACCCTGAATCTCACGACTGCGAACTGGTTTAAGATCGCTGAGCGCGGACTCTTGTCTGGCACCATACAGACGGGAACATGGGGACAGCGCGCTTTCCAGAACTGGGATGGAACGCCAGATTTGTGGACAGAGACTATTCCAGGTGATTTGAAGCCGGGGAACTATATTATAAGGCATGAGATCATTGCCCTGCATATTGCGAATAAACCACAGTTTTATCCAGAATGCGCGCACTTGGTTGTGAGTGGGAATGGGACAGCGGTGCCTCCGAAGGAATATTATGCCAAAATTCCCGGCGTCTATAACATGAGTCGTATGTCCTCCCAAGATGTAAATGTTGCTTGCTTTTGAAGGAAGACGCTGATGATTGTAGAGCCGGAGATAAATATTGATGTGTACGCGGCTAATGTTTGCAACCTCACTGTGAGTACATAAAGTTTGCTCTCGAGGGTTTGAAGCTAGTTGGCTAACTCTGATCGCAGACATATACAACTCCTGGCCCGCCAGTATGGACAGGTGGGAAGAGTAGTGGGGTAGACAGAGTACTTGATGGATTCAAAGGTCCTTGAAGGAGCGCCTAAATTTGTACTTGAGAAGTAAAGAGAATCTCAGAACAGTCCACGCTTGACAATAAAAGTTCATCGTACTGACTTCGTGACCGAACCCTATGGTCCAGACAACAATCTCAATATCAATCTCATTGTATCCCAAAACTACATTAATAAAAGCTGCGTATTGCTCACGAACAGGCGCTCATCCTTTGGCTCCAGAAAGTCATCTACTTCATCCTTTTCATAAGAGGCCTTGATAGATCCAGGTTTGAATATGGTAGGTCGAGGGCGAGAGCGAGAGACGTGCCAAAGCTCATCACAAGTATCCCAGACTTCGCTAGGAAATTCAATAGTACCTAGATTTTGCCAACGAGACAACACCAATGCTGTACCTTGCGCTCCGAAGTCTTTGATATCGATTTGACACTCAGTATTGCAAGACTGGCACTGATTCTCTTCAGAACATATCTCACATCTGTCGCCTGAAGCTCCGCTGATCCTATGTTTCGCATGATCGGCCAACTTGTGGCCCAGAAAGATGATAGGAGAATTTTCTTGCTTGTAGTAGCCGTAGTAGTGCGGGCTAACATAAGCCGTACGTCTGGGGGGAATGTTGATGGCTCGGTGTTTCGGGACCAAATACCATTCTTGGATACGTAGAATCAATCTCTTCTTCACAATCTTGGCGGTAGTTGCCCATTGGTAAGTGTACTCAACGCGCCGAACAGTGTCGCCTCTGAAGAGCTGAGAGAGTAGATTTGATACATCGTATTTATGCTTGTGAAGTATCATGATTGTTCTAAACGTTCCCCAGTCAAAATCCCTAGGGACATAATGTTTCAAATTGAGGCGTGTCTTGCATAAACATTTATTGTGAACGATTGGACGCCCATCCCGAAGCTCTTCATGTCGTATTCGTTTTGCTTTAGAACGGAGTTTGCGAATAGTACAGAACTGAAGGGTTGGCGGGTCCCTTCTCAATGCTGTCCATAAAACGAGACGTTCGGCAGCATCTGCGCTTTTTTGTGGAACACTCAAACCCAAGAAACGGCGGAGGTCGAGTTGGTGACTAACAGAAAACCATATCGGCTTGCAGGTCAAGGCGAAACATATCGCTGTTGAGGGCGGCATAAATTCGACAAGGTAGATAAGAACGTCGACTGGAAGGTTGCCAAGAGGAGATTGTGCCAGGGCTGAGATTTGACCATTGGATCTGCCATCAATGACGGGCCTGCTCTTCATGAGCGACGACAGTCTCTCGATTAGCGACATCTTTTTTATCTGACAAAATGACAGGCAAGTTCTGAAGATGAATTGAAACGAAAAGGATTTTATGGCATCGAGCGTGACATTTTGTGCGGCTGTGTGTCGCCTTCCTATTTGTAGCAAGGCGTGACGACCCGCGTTTTCTTAGTATTGCTTCAAGCCTTAACTAGGTAAACTCCATAGGGTATGACTCTTACTTTAGTTTGACACGTAAGATTTCCATTTTGGCCATCAAAATAACAGAATCAGATTTAAATTAATTAAACATCCGCAATTTTGAAGTAAATATTCACAATGTATTTGACCCAGTGATTGAAAGCCTCGTATTTCGCGTGGGCACACATCCACAAAAGCGCTCAAGTCATTCTGAACGACTCTCCATTGAGTGCTGGAGAGTCAGACATGATCTGATTATGGTGGCACATCCTAGCCAGATATCAAAATGTCGAGGCTTCCCTAGGTACTTGAGTAGGTACCTATGGCAGTGATTATAATCACGTGACAGTACTTGGCTCCTCAAGCTAGGTACCTACCTAGCTGGCTATCTAGGCAGAGAGAGAAATTGAGGTGTTAACCGCCAGAACACAATAATGAGAAAACTACTCCCGCGTTAATGATGGGTGGGTTCTCTAAGGATAAATTTTGCAACAAATTTATAAGTGTTAAAACTCCGCCTTAAAAGAATGTCGACAGAAACGTCATGCTCACCCGTTCAATTACCTAGCTCAACTGATTTAGCTTCTTCGGATAGAACCTTAAATGCTACACTTTCAATAGACCAGCTAGTTTAAAGGGCTCTGAAAGCCGAGGAGAGCCCCTGAAACAGAACAATAGAGAATCATCCACTGAAAGCTTCTTCAACAAAAGATCTAATCTTAGCACAATGAAACATCTCAAGGAAAAATAGCAATAAACTTAAACAATGCATTCTAACCTAGCATATATGCACTTGCACAAACCCATTGTGAGATCTCACTAAATCCCACACCTAGAACAAGCCCAGCAAAACAAGAAAATTCCACATCGCACCAGAAACACACAAAACAAGTAAGTATTTCATTTTCATAACATAACACCACAGCTTGCAACATCCCAATGTGTATAACAATCATCAACTACGACTGTCACCACCGTGGTGAAGAACACGTCCTCTGCCGCTCTTACATCCAAAAACTCGACCGTGCCGCAAAAGCCAACCGCAACCCATCACTCTGGCAGCAAATCTTCTGCGTAACACGAACACCGCGTTGCGCACAGAAACCAGGTAAGCGAAGAGTCTTCAGCAAGTGTCCTATCTGCATGTCGCGAGATACTGAGGAACGGAAAAGAAAGGATCGTGAAACGGCAATTCGAGCGGCTTTTGCACGAGAAGCACACAACAAGAGAGAGGCAGAGAGGTTGCAAGAGCGCAGGCGCTCGCAACGAAAGAGTGCGTATCGGTGTAGCAGATGTGCGGCGGAGAGGCGGAGGCCAGATCAGATGAGTCGAGCTGCGAACGGTGGGCTGTGCTGTTCGAGAGGACTCGATGAGTTCGCGGAAATGGAGAGAGCTAGTGGGTATCGTCCTAAGATCTCTTCCAGAGACGCTGTTGCTGATAGACCAAGAAAGGCACCAGTGCCGACTAGGGAGCAGCGCATTCCCGAGCTGAGGTACATGACAAGTACCGAGAAAGCGAGAGCAGACGCCAAGGCGGCATCGAATGCCTACGGTTGGGACCGCCGGCAAAGAGACTCGGAATACCTTGAGCCTAACCTCGTCGCTGGCTACGTAAACTCTGTTGGTGCTGATCCGAAAGTCTTCGGGACTGCTCCGCCTCCGCCTCCTGAGCCTCTGTATCAGGAACTAGGTATCGACATCGATCTTTGGCGTCGGATGCAACACGTGGAGCTCGGAACACATGGCCGAATCCCACCACCGCCTGAGAAGTCATTGCCAATCCGTCCGCTTGTGTCCAGAAGTTCGCACAAAGTTCAACGAAAGCCTGTCGCCTCGCAAGCAACTCCAAATCGCCTCACAGTGGACACCACGGTTTCTGCCCTCACCGTATCTGCATATTCATCGTCGAGAAGTAGATCCTCACCAGTATCCCCATTGAGTCCCAAAAGCAAACCAAAGCCGCGATCGAATGACAACCATCCGCCTCTAAGAAGCAAGGTGTCACAACTCAACGCAGGACTTTATGATGCGATCAACCACTCATTAGCTGATTGGAAGAACGAACCGGTACCAAAATTCAGGTACAGGTACTAAGTGTAGATGTTGAAAGGCTGGGCTTTTGAAGTTTGACGGTGCAAGCATGGCAATTTCGTAATTGCCCCATTTCCGAGTGGATTCTAGACTGGACGAGATTTGGGAATTAGTAACATAATTGAATTATTTACACATACGTACAACACAAAAACATTCTTTGTTCCATGGATATGATCTGCTTTGTGACTCGTTGATTCATTCTTGACTGACTAACACCTAAGACAACGCATCGGCTGAAAGAAAGTCGTCGCAAAATAATCTGTCCATACTCGATTGGAGTTGAATATTAGTAAAGGGCGGCCCAAAAGAACAATAGCGCCTTGCACCGTTCCATGCTCATCATAGTCGTTCTGTGTTTTCTCCGTAGTTCCCCACTCTCTGCCGATCTCGCGAGATGTTGCTGATATTTCAATCATTGACTATCCGTCTCAATATTCGTCCTCGAGCTGATCGTACCACATCTACCGTATTCCGTGCCATCTTCCGCCCACCATGTTCGTCCTCTGCATACCTCACTTCGCATATGCTCAGATGGGCACGGCTATTTATTGTGCCTTGCCGTTCTTGGCAGCTGTTCCATTGGTCTTCTCGTCTCTGAACTTCTTGATCTCCTTTTCTACAGCAAGATTGATTCTCTTCTGTAGCTCGGGTCTATACCCGAAGACTTTAAAAAGAAACTCCATAAAGACAAAGAATGGAGCCAAGACTAAGGCTTGTAGCAGATTGTCGAGGAGTGCTGGAGCTCGCCCTTCGTAAACACCGTGTCCAACAAATTGTAGGATCCATGAGACAACAAAGACCGCAATAGAGGCTTGGTTGGCGCTCGAAGGGTATGTCGTGGTAAGATGATTCGCATACGCGGTCCAAGAAATGATAAGTGGAAGAAGAATTGTGCCCGCGAATGGCTCAAGAAGCATATAGAATCCGCCATAGAGTACAGCGCCGATCGTCCCGGCGTTGGGAGGTAGATAGGGAATCGTGAGCCATTCTGGCAGAGGTATTAACCTCGGGGAGTTTGTTGCCTGGAGGAAGTTGTGAGAAAAGCCCCCTGGAGCCGGTGTGCATACATACAAGGAGTAAGCTGGTAGCTAGAATCAAAGGCACGCACACCATGTGTATGCCGACATTGACGGAGTTGTGGTGATATGCGCCATACTATATGCCATCAGCGGGTGCTAGATTCGTGCATACACATCGTCTTACGAAGCAGAGCTGTTTTTCGAGGTCGAGAGACATTTCGAATACAGCGTGAAAAGTGTTGACGTGTTGAGTTGACGAGGGGAGTGGTGGAGAAGTCTATCACGACCGTGCTTGTCGCAGAACCATTCCTGGGGCGACAGCAGCAATTTATACGGAGGTGGCCTTAACAACAAACGCTACGATTGTTGGGACTGGGGAGGGGGAGGTGGAGGTTGAGGTGTTGCGGATTGCAATCGTATCATGATGCTCTGGCATTACCCATTTGCATCACCGCATCACCGCATCTGCTGCATCGCGCATGCATGTGCCTCATGGCCTTGCCTTGCCTAGGCTCGGCAATGCTGGCAAAGCTGGCAAAGCCCACGCGTTCACCCTCCATGCCCCATGCCACGCGACGGCGGCGGATATTTCATCACCAACATTCAAATATCGCGAATTCTTGGCGAATGCGCGCGACCACATCCCTTCGACTCGGCGACGACCTGGTTCTCAACCTCGTCCACAGACCCAACGAAGCATCGACTGCCTTTGCGTGCTCTCTGTGATATCTCCAGAGAAGTGCCAGAGCGTGTAGTCTTTGCCCAGCCATTCATTTGAGCGGTGTAGGTAACATTGCTACCTGGAGCTCGCGCGCGCTCTGGACTGACAACAGCAGACTTCGTCGGTGGTCGAGCGCATTATATCTAAAGGATCAGACCAGGTCTGGCAATCAAGAGGGCTATATTCATGGGTGTGGAGGAGCGCGTTTGAGGTTGTGGTGTATCAGTTCACCTTCGATCACCTTCGATCACAGCCTTCTTTTCGCCTCAGTTCACCTTGTGAACGAACTTCTCGCTCTTCGAAATCGCACACCATCTAAAAACATAGATTTCCATACAGTCGCTGCGCGTTGCCATCACCGAATATGTTCTTTCTCTACAATCTCGAGCGGCAGGTCACTCTGCATCCCTCGTACTTCGGCCGTAATATGCACGAACTGGTCACCGGAAAGCTCTTGAAGGATGTAGAGGGTACCTGCACTGGCCGATACTTTATAATCACAATTATGGATACCTTCAATATCTCTGAAGGCCGCATCCTTCCTGGCAGCGGCTTGGCCGAATTTACGGTTGGATATCGAGCAGTTGTTTGGAGACCCTTCAAGGGCGAAACTGTAAGGACCTGACTGGGCTTTTGGTTTCAGGCTTAGCTCATGTCTTATCATAGGTTGATGCTATTGTCACCTCAGTCAATCAGGTCGGCTTCTTTGCCGATGCAGGACCCCTTCCCCTCTTCGTTTCTGCGCATGTTAGTCGAGCGTCGTTGCAACGAAAGCCAGTGCTGACATTCAATTAGCTGATTCCTCCTGACATCAAGTTTGACCCCAATGCTACCCCACCGCAGTTCACGAATAACGAGGATTCTGTTATCGAAGTCGGAACCCACGTTCGTGTCAAATTAATCGGCACAAGAGCAGAGGTCGGCGGGATGTATGCCATTGCCAGTATCAAGGAAGATTACCTTGGGTATGTTCGAACTTGCTCAGTCACGTGCAGGATAGCTTTTAACTCTGTGCAGGTGTTTGCAAGGCTCGTGATTGCGATATAGACTACAGATGTACTCTATCGAATCTCGGGAAATCATAGCTGTCATTTTGAGGCAGAGGTGCTAAAGTTGGGTTCGACCCCATTAAATCTGTCCTGACGGCTGCTTCCCGCACTTGGCTTCCGCGCCTAGGGTAAGATTGATCTGACAAGATCACACACAAAAGCGAAAAATTGACTTCTGAAAATGTACCAAAATACCCAGGAACTGCAGAAAATGGAAATGATTTTGTCAGCCTTTTTTCTTGCTTGTTGTGATGTGAAGGTTTCGTCGAACTACACGATTGTGGTGAATTGTTTCTCGAACTAGCCTTTTCATTCCCCTGAAGCCAGCCCAGATACAGCTTCGGGCCCAAGAAACAATGATCGCTTTCAAAAAGTCATACCTGTTCCATTTTCTTTCCTTAGACGATAGTTAGGTCGATGCTAACGCACACAAGGGGATATACTAACGCATATAAAATCAGCCCTCCTGCCCACCTTTCTTCTTTCTTCCTTCATACCAAAAATTCTCTCACTCACAGCTACAAGCACGCTCGCCCAACCACTTCTCAAGACTCTTCTCACGATATTCTCTTCAAATCAACTGCACATCTCTAGAAACTGTGCCAACACTTACGTCGTACAACTTTAACGACTTTAATTTACCAACACAATTTGTCGCTGTCAACCTTCACAGCAATCGGCAACAGCCGACAAATCAATCGTCCGACAAATCGATATCCCGTCAAATCGACAGTCCGATAAATCGACAATTCGACAAACCGGCAAAAGACAGGACCTTTCAGTCTGAACAACAGCCAAGAGATCTTATCTCGACAAACCTTTTCGAAAAATCGTGCTTGTGGGAGAAAATCCACAGCAAATTCCGGACACGTAAGTAACTAGCTATCACCTCTAAGGGTTGAGACCTCACCATAGGAAATTTCTAACGGTATCGCAGACGGCAACCCCCTTTTTCGGCTAGATCACGTGATCCACAGAATCACCATAATGGCTTCCACCAAGATCAACACCGTCTTCCACATCAAACAACAATCGCCAACCGGTCATTTATCAATTCTTCGGAATCCGGCAAGATTTAAGGAAGCCAGATCTACTTACTTCTCCCCAGCTCTAGGCAATGCCTCAGACACCTGGGTCCGCTTCCGCGCTCATCAATATTTGAAGGAGCGCATCTCTATTCGAAAGCTCTCCATTGTCGCTAGGATCGGCAAGGAAACCGAAATGTTCTCACAAGAGCAATACGAACAAGCCAATGAAAACATCTTACATCGCATGGACGCAGTACTGAAAATGGAGTCCGCCAATCCATCGTGGGTACTTCAGGCTCCCATTGTCAGCAAAACAGTCAAGATGGTGGGTGAAGAACTGGAGTCTCAACTTCTAGGCCCTCGTCTCGACATCACCGAAGAACTAGAAGAGATGATGCAGCAAGAGGGCAGAAGCCTGGAGGAGATGGAGGAATTGGAGAAAGCAGCGCGAGATGCACAAGCCAGCGCGTATTGGCCGGCAGGCTACGACTCCGACGATGAAACAGTTTCTGACAAATCAATCGACGACTATGACGAGGAGCAGCCTCGCTCAGGACCATCATCTAATAACTCGGAGGCTCTTTTCGCCAACGATCAGGACGACGACGACGAAGACGAAGACGAGCATCTCTACTCATTTGCTCTTCCAGGAAACGTCTCTGGTGCCGATAGCCATTCACATAATTCGGAAAACAATCAACAAGTCGAGCATACTACTCTCAAACCCGACCAATTCGACTGGGCAGACGAGACAGATGACATGGAAGAAATCAAGACGACACAACCATCATCCAATCGCCGTCTGGATGATGCCGAAAACCGCTTCGAAGACCTCGTTAATCACGTCTACGAGGCACTTCTCGACGATCTTGAGGACGAGTACCACCGATTCAAGGCACTCCAGAAGCCACTTTCCGACAAAAATCCAAACTGGCGTGGCGAAGAGTGCGCCTGGAAAGTACACCCTCTGGCCATGACACCAAAGAACATGAATCCACCTCAGACAGGCATTCCAACAATCCGCCTCATCACTCCTTCTGGCCAACTTTGTGCTCTCCAAGAAGCATTCTATTCCTTCGACGGTCCGGAATGGGATGAATACTTCGAGCGTCGACAAATTGAGAGTGCAAAACTCAGAGAGGAGCTCAAAACAATGGAGGATTTCCAAGACACATGTGCTCGGCTAGAGGCTGAGGAGTACTGGGAGCTGGTTAAGCTCCGTGATTGGGAGAGATCTGTGACGCAAGTCAGACTTGGACAGAAAATCGCCACCGAACAGATCACCAACTCACAGAAGGACAGTGTCCCAGAGGCATCCATCGACAATGGTGAGACTTCAACGATGGATTCAAACAACGAGACTGCCCATACTAAAGTCGACTCAGAAATAGAAGGCCCTACAACACAAATTGTCGACAAGGACTTGGAGTCCAGCAAGCAACTTTCAGCAGAAGACATCTCCCCGACAGAATCATCACTCGATTTTCAACTCTCTGTTCTGCCAGTCCTCGTCAGCACCTCTCAAGCACCACTCGCCACCACCACAGACGACTTTCAAACCGATAATGGGGAGGGAAAGGCTTCTTCATCAAAGTCTCTGGATGGCCTAGAGTACGAAGAAGATCTCTTCACACAAACACGCATATCCGAATTCGACAAAAGCAAGGCACTCTCCGAGCTCAACGAATTCAGGAAGCTCCTTGCCACCAAAGTACAGAAGATCACTCGAGCTCACCGACAATTGAAGATGGAGGATGAAGAAATCGACCGGATTGCCAAGATGGAGGCCCAACAAGAATTTAACCGATCAGAAAAACTAACAAACCTCCGATACGCCGTCGTCTTACTCGATCTCAGAGCTCGCAACGAAGATGGTTTGATCCGTCAGCGGGACAACGAATCGATCTTCTACATCACCGACAAAACGAAGAACAACAAGAGCCAAGGACCAAGTGAGATTCAATTCGTGGGGCCTCTCCGCAACATCATATTCGAAAACTCCTGGGTCCTCGAAAAAGCACCTCTCTACGTTCAGGACAGCCAACAATACTGGATCGAAATGTCGAAAGACCCACTCCGAGAATTGAGGGAAACAATGAAGAATCTCGAACACGATGAGGTTCACTTTCGAAGCAATACCGAGAAGTACCGCCAGGTATTCAACTTCGCCAAACATCATGTCGACAAAGAGAAGAACCGGATATGCACCTCCATCAAGCACATCATCCAAGAGTGCGCTTTGGAGGCCAAATACGACAGCAAGATTCAGAAGGCCAAGCTTGCAGGAGATGATGAACGGGTCAAGGAATTGACTAGGAGGAAGGAGCTTGCGCAAGCAGCAAGCTTTGAGAATAGATGAATTGAAGAAGAAAGATGAGGAGCTGGACTAGATGTAGGCAACAAGCCAAAGCGGAGCATACCTTTTTTCCTGAGACTGCAAGTCAAGAAGCAGCGAGGTTTTAACGGTGCTCAGGGAATATTGGAATGAAGTTACATGTAATGAAGTCAAGATGTACATAGATGAGCAGGACGAGGCAGACGTCCGACAAATGATACCCAATTTCTGCACCGAAATCAATTCTATCACACGTGAAGTTCATCTTAATCTAGTGAATGATGGTGGTGAATGGACAATTTGTCAATTTCTCAAGGATCAGTTTTAAATTGTGACCTTGTTGCTACTCCTCCTGTATTCAGTGTCATCCAATCCACCCACGCAATGACAATCCTTCACTAGGTATGTTCCAGAGAATGATTCTCTCTCAGCAGCCACAAAGTTGAAACCCTTCGCCCATATCCCCCTCGGCGTAAGTGACATGATAGCATACTCAGATGAGCACATTGATTTTACAAGATAAGTCAAGACATATAATTCTACTACAAATAGCGCTCTAGCCACATAGGAGCGTGAAACAGATGCCAGCATAAATCAGATACAAGAAAACTGAAGTGAATATCCCTTATTACCACCCGATATTCTAAAGAAAACTACCTATGTCCACATTTCACCCTTATTTTCAATTTCAAACTCTCACTTCCTCTTCATAGACTCCCAATGCGCTCTCCTAGAATCTCGCGGATCCACCGTAAGATTCACATATAAATTCCGCCCCATAACACCCTGCCTCGCAATCTCCCCCACCCTCCTCGCCGTACCCATATCCCGATCCATAACCACCAAATGCCACTCATCCCCGGCCCAAACCCTCAACACCTCATCCAGCGTATCCTCCGCTTGACTTTCAAACCGCCCTTCCCTCGTAACCTGGTCCAAGATGCCCAAGACTTCAACATTCGTCGACTCCGCAGCTGCTTCATCCGGATACTGATGTTTCATGGAGTTTACGAGTGCTACGACGCCACAGACTTGTCTACGGGTGGGTTTCTTTGCTTCTGGTGCGATGCGAGATGTTGTGAAATTGGCTTTCCATTCTGCTTGGTCGAATTGGGAGACTTTCCAGGAAAATCCGTCGTATTCCATTGCTTCGTCGATCGCGAGTTGTCCGGCTGGAGCTATCATGCCATCTTGAGGGTTTTGGGGGTCGAAGGGGATTTTGGGCTCTGGTTGAGGCTGGTCAGGCTTTGCGTCTTCGGCGGTGTTTTTCTCTTCTGTTTTCTCTTCGTCGTCTTCGTCCTGTTTAGCTTTCTCCTTTTCCTCTCTTGCAATCTGCCTTTTCGATACCTTCAGCCTCTTCATCTTCCTTATTCTTCTCTGCGTGTTCCTGGAGTGCCTTTTTAAGTTGCTGAGAGAGTTCTTTACTTCGTTCAAAAAGTTCACCAGCAGCGTACGGATTGATATTAGCTTTATCTTGTTCCTGCTGCTTCTTCAAAGCATTGGCTTGTTCAGCCGCCTTCGCATCAGCTGCTGCTTTCTCTCTCTTGGCTTTCTCTGCTCTAGCAATTCTCTCTTTCTCAAGTCTCGCCCTTTCATTCCTCTTTTCCTCCTCACGTGCCTTCTGCCTCGGCGGCTCGGCGTCACTTACAGCCTCTGTAGCAGTTGCCGCTTTTTCTCTATCTGCCTTCTCCTTCCTAGCAAGCCTCTCTTTCTCAAGTTTCACCCTCTCATATCTTTTCGCTTCTTCGCGTGCTTTTTGCTCCAGCATATGGGCAGCTTGAGCTGCTGCTACATCAGCCTGCTCTCTCTCCTTTCTTACATTCTCTCTATCAGTCTCAATCATCTCTGCACGGAGTCTCGCTTTCTCAATTCTAGCCGCCTCGTGCGCTGCTTTTGCGTCAGCTGCCGCTTGCGCTTTCCTTGCGCTCTCTTCCCTTGCTCTCTCCTGTTCGAGTTTCTCGTTTTCGGCCTTCTCTATTTCCTCTTGAGCCAGTTGGTCGCTGGTGCTTGTTTCTCTTGCCTTAGTTTCTTTCTAGCACGTTCGATGGCATCATCGTCTGATCTCTTCCGCTTGTCTGTACCTCCTGCATCTCCTGCATCATCATCATCATCGTCTGATCCGTTTCCTGAACCACCACCTCCCCCTGAATTTGGAGGCAGCGGCGGCGGTACATATCCTAGCGGCGGCTTCTCATCATCACACCTATCATTATGATCTCCGGGAGTATAGCATTGAAACGTCCCCATTCTCCTTTTCCAATAATCAACCGCGTGCCCATCAAAATCCATATCCTCCATCAAATCAAAGACACTGATCATATTTTCTCTACGAACAGACCCACCTGCTGTAATTTCATCAAGCCAATGCTTGACTCTGAACATCTCTGGATTGGCCTGATAAAAATACGCCAACCGTACCAAACCTACGCAAAAATCGACCCATCGCGTAATATCTTCAGCATCGAGAGATCCCTTTGCTTGACGAAACTCGATCGTGCTGGGGTGCACCGTATCGTTCTCATCCTGAATCCTAGTGAAACTAACCTGGCGATTTCGATTCCCATAGTAAATATCTTCATCATAGATGGATAAATGATCATCGCTTGGCCAATTGAACAAGCGTGCCACATGAAGCCTGGTCGTCGCCGCGGCCAATACTTCGGAAATCTGACGCACGGAGAGCTTTTGTGCAATTGCTGGGACTGAAACATCTACGTTTCCATACGAGACTTCTGGGTTTGATCTGTGGTGTGAAGAGGGGAGAAAATTTCGAGCATGGAGTTGGTTGATATCGAGATCGGGGTCGACGACAAAACCGAGACGGTTGCTCTCGATGGTGTATTGTGCACATTCATGATGGTGTCCGAGTGGATGATATGGTCGTCGACATTGGGGATGCATTAATGCTATCTCCTTCTCGTATACAATCAGCAAGAAAGCGAGAGACTTCAACACCTCGAGGTTGTCAGGGGATTGGACATGAACATGAAGTCCACACTGACTCGTGATGAAAGCACCAACTTCCTCGCTCTCGGAATTGAGCGCAGAGATGATTTGAGTAATCTCATGCTTGCCTTGGTTTGATTCTGTGGAGAAAACTGGAGAGTTGAGCTCGATTCCATATGAGTCCCAATTTCTTGCCACATCATCGTTGACACGATCAGGAAGCCACTTTGGGATATTCTGAGAACCGACACCCGCGACGCCAGGATCTGTTGTGATGATCCATCCCGGCCTATCGGTGTAAAATGTCTTTGTTTTCTCTTCGGTAGGGATGTTGTTCCGTACATCATATATCAGACCACGAGTGTTTGTGCTCAGATGTTTTTGCATAATTTTCAAAGGTTCGATAGTGTAAGGATTGATTGGATATCGTGGATCGGGGTTGCCATTGTTCGCGCCCCAACTGTTGTAAACTCGGTTAGGATGGGTTATAAGATTAACGGTTGTGAAGTAAGGAAGAGGAGGGCTATTAGCAGGTGTTGCATTCATAGACCACAACACATTGCGGGCCCTGACATGGTATGCGATATCCTTTTGTAAGATGAAGCTATTTTCCATCTCAATCTCAGTCTGGTGGTAAGCAAAGACTAACTCCAATTCAATGCCCCATGTTAACGGACGCTGAGGCATCTTAGCATCAACATTTGTCGCCATGGTGAAGATTCCCAATAATATCTTAGATAAGATACACCAACAGTAATTTGATTAGGGCGAGAGCAGGATTGCGAGCAGAAGGAATGAGATTGTGCTATTATTACCGAGCTGCCGGACTACGGCTCTTTATTGAAAATAACAGCAAGAGTTGTCGAAACTTTGGTTTCTTTCAAAACTCGAGGAACACCGTTTGCGGTCAAGAAATCCACAGTACTCTTTCAATCCCTTTGACAAAAGTAACATAATTTCAACGAATTTCGAGAAGTTAACTAACATGTGCCTTGAAAAACGAAAGACAATGACACTTGCCGAAGAAGGTGGGTAAATATCTCGCTAACGAGATCTGTGAAAGTGGGCCTCGAGATGTTCCGTCTGCGAAACAAAGGTCTGGATATATTAGACCAATGTAAGTAGCTACCTTGCTACCTCTTGCTGTAGAGTGAGGTTTGAGTAAGACATGCCAAGTTAAGGCGAAAGAGGGGAGGGATGCGGGGGTAAGAAACATAGGGTCACGAATGAATTGCGACCCCCTTTCCGTTCCCTCCAACATGAACCTAGTGGCCAGTGAATTTCCGTAGCTCCTAGAAGTGCGCTGGTGCTGGCTTGGTAATTAGTAGTCAATATTCGCAATTCAAGATTCTTCCTGCTGATGACTATGGGAAAGCACAGGAATCCATTGATAGCGCTAGTAATGTGCATGATGCTGTGCACATTAGCAGTCATGTGGTTCGCTATTTTAGCTAGGTAATCTCTCCATGAGGTGGTTCGGTCAAAGCGGAGTGTCGCTGGAAGTCGAGAGCGTTCCACGATGGGAGACTCTCATTCTTGACCTAATGTACTTGTAAGCAAGATGACTCGATGAGTGGGTATTTGGATTTAGCTAACTAAGTAATATTGCTAGAATTGCGTATCCGATAGAAGTTGCGTACCTCAGAAGAAACGCAGGTAAGAGAAGAAGCATCGGTAAAAGGGCTCATCAGATAATCTTGCAAGCATACAACGTGTACACTGCGAGGATACGCTAAAAAATCATCATTGATTTATGAGCCTAGATCTTGTCCCACGATATGAGGTATGACCTTGCGCAGGATTGGAATTAGTTGGGATGAAAGGACGATGGGGGTTGAAAACACGCTATCACGTGCGCACGTGGCGAGGCCGGACACCATGCATCGGAGGATCTAGAAAATGAGTATTATTCCTACATTCAAGACGTAGTTCGAGTACAAGCACGACTGAGTTGAGGTTCTCATATAGCCACTGGTAATAGAGCTTAACACGTTGTTATTATTTGTACGACCCCCAAGTTTTGATAGATGAAAACCCTCCGTGCCAAGCCAAGTATATAACAATACTCTCGAAACATTTAGCAAACGTTTGCAGAGCATTTACCACAACACTATTAAAAATAATTAGGCGTTAGAAGATAGTACTTTTAACGGCCTTAAAGCCCAGGACTAACTCTAGTCCTGACTTCTCATCAAAACTCTCCCTAATCTTCGAAGTACTGCCACAGTACTGTCACAGTGCTTTCACAGCACTTCAACGGTTAAATATCGGTCTTGCGAACGGGCCTTCGATGCTCTCTTCACCGATCTTAAGGTAATTTCCCCTTTCTTTCTGAAGCATAAAAACACGCATTCTGTCGAGTACTACTCCTTTCTTCTTCATCTCAATACCTCCAGAACACACTCGATAAAGCAACCACAATGACGACTCGAGAAACGATACGAATGTCCGTAGCTGATCTCGACCAAATCATGGCGAATAGTCTAGAAGAGACCTTGTTCGATCGATCCAAATGTGCAGTATGCAACAAAATCGAGACCGATTCCATCAAGCTGCAGCTCTGCGCTCGATGCAAGAAATCGAAATACTGCAGTTCGTATCCCTCCTCACTCGATGCATTTCACGACACTGACAGTTGTTGTTCCAGGCAAAGAATGCCAGGCCGAGGACTGGCCATCTCACAAGACATCCTGCAAAGCAGACAACTACATCCTCAAGATCAACCTCTGTCCCGAAGCCATCCAAAACCCTGCTGTCTCACGAACACTCTCTTGCCCGGCGAATTCCACATTCGAACAATTGCACGACGCAATACAGACAGCGTTCGATTGGGCCGGAACGCACGCTTATGATTTCAAGATCAAGGATCCGAACGCTCTGCCAGAACCCGTGTTCGATATCATGGCTCATATCCAGCGTCGCCAGGTGGAAGACAATGCTCGAAACAGAGGCCAGCCTATACCGGATTTTGGACCCCGACAGAACCTTTTGCGTATCATTGACGCGGATATGTATGGAGTTGATATCATTCATAATGATGACCGAAAGCATAGCCAGACGCCGGAGGTGAAGAGCACCAACATTAAGCTAAGTAAGGTGTTTGATAACAAGGACTACAAGGGAGCGGGTATTGAGTACGAGTATGATTTTGGAGATTGTTGGACACATGAGATTGAGATTTTAGGAAGGGCACCCGCGACAGGAAACTTCGTGTGCACGGATGGTGAAGGACATGGTGTTGCCGAGGATGTAGGCAGTCCGAGTGGGTGGCTGAAATTGAGAGAAGCATACAAGGCTGCACGTCCCACTGGGGACCAGAAGGAGCTTATGAGATGGTTCGAGGCCCAGGCTAGTAACGCTGATTCGAAGGGGTTGAAGAATGGGCGGGACAGGATCTGGGACAAGGATGCTATCAACGCGGACTTGAGTTCGTGAATACTGTAGACTTTGGGACATGATGACTTCGAAATCATGGTATTGGGCAGCTAGTAAACGCGAAAGATAATATTTTCCTTAATCCTCGTCATCTTCTTCCTCGCTCTCTTCTGGGATGGCCTCTTCATCCTCAACCTGCTTGATTTCCTCTTCTGAAGCATTTGAGATCGTCGATCCTCGATGGGTCAAGATAGGTGGGTTTGTGTCCGTTGGCTTCCACGTTGTAGAGTTTGGTGACTGTAATGACTCCAATTTGTCCATCGAGGGAGGTGGTAAGACCATGTTCGAAGGGGCATTCTTCCAAGCTGTCGAGTTCGGTGACTGCAGCGAAGCCACATCATCAACAACAGAGTGTTTGCTGCTCGAATCAACGGATAAGGGCGTTGGTACCGGCTTCTCCTCTGCTGGCTCAGCCTTGCCGATGCCTGAGAAGGTCTCCATAGGCTTCTTCTTGTTGTCCTTTGCCTTCTGAGCAGCCTCCTGTCCCACTTGTCGTAGCGCCAAGGTAATCGGTGTTGCTTCAGGGACTGACGACTTGGGTGTTTCCACCTCCTTTGAGGACGAAGCGGCAGCAGGTTCTGGCTTGGTGTTTTCTTTCTGAGCTGCTGCTTTTGAGGGCGTAGCAGAAGGTGTGACTGCTGGTGTTCGTACAGGAGTCATATTCGAGTCTCCCACGATCTTAACATGTTGTTTTAACTCGCCGTATTCATTCCAATCCTCGACTTCCACGAGATCCTGCGGTGATCAGCTGTTGTTCGGTGGGAGGAGGGGTACAACTCACTCCTATGACCAGGCCCATCTGTACCAGCCCTGGTATTTTCCTCGGTCGGCCGGATTCATCTTTCCCAGCTCTTCGACCCCAGAGCATGCGCGCCTTCTCATCCGTCGCGATATCGAGCGCTTTGAACGGGATCCGGTTCGCTTTGAGGATTGTCTCCATCCGCGATGTAGCGGTGACGATGTGCGAAGATCCAGAGGTCAGACTGGTGTACAGATACAGATGCGGATCATCCGAGTAGGTTTTCGAGGCCATATTGAGTTGTTGTATTTGGTACGTCGTGTATCGTTAGCCGGGTGATTGTCATGAGCTTTCGAGGTTGTCGAGATGTGACAGAGCAACGGATGAACGTCTTTGTTTCACTGTCGCAACGGGTGAATTCGAGCGGCCATCATTGGGCCCGCCCGCACATGAGTGATGGAGAGTTGCTCAGACCTTTGCAGACATTGACAGCTCAGCAACTACTTTTGTACTTGCATTGTGCATTGTGCATTGCAATTGGTAGAAATAGAGAAATGCTCCAGTGACACAGTAACCTCGCCTTGTGCCTATCGGCGCTTATCGACGAGGGAGGGACAAGAGATTGTCTGACCTCGGCTCTCTCCACCCTTCCTTGTCTGACAACCTCAACGACAGGAGGACAATGCCTCCGCCAACAGGAGCCGTGTTGATCGCTCGAGCTCTCCACGAGCTGGGCGTCAAGGTCATCTTCGGGCTCGTGGGAATCCCCGTTATTCAAATTGCTGAAGAAGCAATTGCATTGGGCATTCGATTCATAGCGTTCCGGAACGAGCAAGCTGCGAGCTATGCAGCAACAGCTTATGGATACCTCACGGGCAGGCCAGGAGTCTGCCTGGTAGTCGGAGGGCCCGGAGTCATACACGCCATGGCCGGTGTCATCAATTCATCTGCAAATGCCTTTCCTCTACTGCTACTCGCCGGCTCGAGCGAAACACATCTGGTTACGAAGGGTGGCTTTCAAGAGATGGATGCGATAAGTCTGCTCGCACCACATACCAAGATCTCCATCCGAGCAACTCTCGACTCTATACCTCAATCCCTTACGAACGCGTATAGAACGTCGTGGTACGGGAGGGCAGGAACTGCATTTGTGGACATACCAGCGGATGTCATTCAAGAGCAAGGCGAGGAGGGGAGTACACATGTCGTGCCCCAAGCACCTAGGGCAGCTGCGGATCCCAGGAGAATAGAAGCTGCCGCCGAACTCCTCAAGTCCGCAAAGGCACCCCTCCTCATTGTGGGTAAAGGAGCCGCCTATGCCCAAGCGGAATCCATTATCAGAAAATTGGTAGACCAGACCAGCATTCCATTCCTTCCTACACCCATGGGCAAAGGAGTCTTACCCGATTCCCATCCATCAAACACAGCTTCAGCCCGGTCGGCAGCTCTGAAAGGAGCCGATGTGGTCCTCCTTCTGGGTGGGAGACTGAATTGGATTCTTCACTATGGAGAAGCACCAAAATGGAACCCCAACGCGAAAATCATCCAAGTTGACATCTCAGCCGAAGAACTGGGTCGTAACTCTGGCGATGCGTCCCTCGGCATCTTCGGAGACATTTATCTTGTAACTACGCAGCTCCTTTCCGCACTTTCAGGCTGGACATACAACGCCACCTCTGCATTCGTTTCCACGATCCACGCCAGTGCCGCCAAGAATGAAGCAAAGGCAGCTAAAGCAGCACATGTCTCTAAGATTCCCATGACATACGCAGAAACATTTTCCATTATTAAAGATACTTTGGATAAGTTAAGTCCACCAGATGATGGAGGAGTAGTGTATGTCTCTGAAGGCGCAAATACAATGGACATCTCACGCTCTATCTTCCCCGTCTCTCACCCTCGGCTCCGTCTCGATGCAGGAACACACGCCACCATGGGCGTAGGAATGGGATACGCTATAGCCGCATACTGTGCTTATAACCTCCCCGATCCTGAAGGCTCATCTGGTCCATCGTCACCAAGAAAGAAAGTTGTATGCTTAGAGGGTGACTCAGCATTTGGATTCTCATTAGCGGAGGTTGAGACAATGTCTAGGTTTGGGATGGACATTCTGATTTTCGTGATCAATAATTCGGGTGTGTATCATGGGGATAGCGACGCGTCAGATGCATGGTTGGAAAAGCAGAAACATACGATCCAGGGGAAAGTAGGGGGAGAAGGGTTGAGGAGTACCAGTCTAGGGTGGGAGGTGAGTTATGAGAAGGTGGCTGAGATGTGTGGTGGGAAGGGATATTTAGTCAGAACTCCGGAAGAATTGGCGAAAGCCACAGAGGAGGGCTACAAGTCTAGCGTTCCGGTTGTGGTCAATGTCATCATTGAATCGGGCGCTGGGCAGAAACTGGTGAGTCTTTCGATTTCTGTTCGTGATTCAGCTCTGTGCATAATCACGTGACCAGGCACAATTTCTGTTTGCATGTGGGACATTTGGATTCGTGCGAGTAGTGGCTAATACTTCCTAGGAATTCGCATGGCAGAATAATTCGAAGAAGACAAAGAGAGACGCCAAGCTCTGAGTCCTCTCCACAGAAAGCGGCGTTGGGCATCTGTACAACATGCCTGTCAAAGCGAGTGGAGGAAAAGCCTACATATGGTGAGAAATCCATGAGAGTGGATCGGTATACTAGAAACATAGAAGCTTATGAGACACAATGATTTTAGTACCATCTAACTCTGCTGTCTTTTACAATGCTTGGAGATCTGATACAGTTGTCTTTGACTTCAAGATCCGCTGCAAGATCCCGCATCTCTACCACTCTTTCCTCCTTGATATTCCCATTCCCAACCCCTACCTCTCCACCTTCCAGAAATCTCTCCGTTCGGGACCAAGACCTGCATCCTCTCCATCTCCATCCTTTCTCCCAACAGCATCCATACACCCATCCCCAGCCACCAAAGATTCAAAACACAACTTCAAAAATGCCTCCACTCTCTCTCTCCCCTCCACCACCCACTTTCCTCTCTCTCATCCCTCCTCCAGCTCCTTCTTTACGATCACGACCAGGACGGGGATCAGAATGTGTTTCCTCGCAACCAAAAAACCCACCAAGAAAACCAAACCCCAATCCACGCCCACACCCAACCCTCGAATCCTCTGCCCCTTCCAATCCCAGCCCGGAAACCGAACCTCGAAACTCCCACACCACGTCTCTTTCCCCCCTCCTCCTCCACCCCTTCCTCTAGGCCAAAGACCAACTCCCCCCTTCTTCTACCGCCCAATTCCAAAACCTGCCCGAAAACCAAACCCAAACCCAAAACCCCCAAAATCAAGACACGAGCAAGAAATGACGCCTTGGATACCCATCGAAGCTTACGGCTTCCCCCCCTCGCAAGAAAAGCTGCAAGGACCCAGACAAGGGGTTTGGGGATATGGGGAATATTGCTCTTTTGAAAAAGATCGGGAGTTGGAGAGGTGTAGGGAGAAAGAGAGGATAGCGAAAGAGGAGGGTCAGAGTCAGAGGAAGGTGGTGGAGCAGGTGGCGATGGTGCAGAGGGAGTTGGAGGGGTTTAGGGAGAGGCAGTGGAGGAGGGAGGAGGAGGTTCAGGGGTTGATGGTGGGGGTTTTGAGGGAGAGGGTGGGGGGAGAGGGGAAGGGGGGTGGAGAGGAGAAGTGGAAGAAGGAGTTAGATGGGTTGAGGAAGGAGATGGAGGTGCAGAGGAGAGAACTCGAGGAGCAGAGGAGGGAGAGGGAGGTGGGTGAGTTGGTGGCGAGGGCGAGGAGGGAGGGGAGGAAAGAGGTTGAGGTTGAGGTGGCAGAAAAGGCGAGGAAGGAGAAAGAGAGAGAGAAAGAGAATGGTTGGAGTGGGAGGTATGGCGGGAGAGAGTGGGGAGATGCTGGGAATGGGAGAGGGAGGAAGGCGCTTGAAGAGCGGATGGAGGATTTGGAGATCTTTGGACAAGGCTTTATTGCTGGGAGACGCGATGTTGGACCATTGACTGCGAGTAGAGGATTGCTTAGGAGAGGTGGTGCTGGGTATGGGCAGGGACCCCGTTATGGAGAAGACTGGGATGAGGATTCTGGATACGGTCCTGGTTTGCCTTGGAACAGCAACTCCCGTCCCTTGATAAGAGAACCTGTCACAAAAGGTGATTGTCCGGGCGCAGAACGATTCAATGATAGATTGAAAGGTATTGAGAGCAGCCAGCGAAGAGTGGAGGAGAGGTTCCAGATTGAAGATGCGAAGAGAGAATGGGAAAAGGATTACGAACAGAGGGAGATGTTTCGCAACTTGAATGAGACATTGAGACACTTTAGAATGGGGATAGATCGTTGAGGCACGAGTTAGACAGTTGATAGAATTGATTGGTTTATTGACTCTTTCTTGTGTTCTGGACCTGTGAGAAAAAGGGAAGCTGGGGGTTCTGGTGGGTTCATGGTTGGGAATAGCATCAAATACAGTCCCAACATTATCAAAACCATCCCACCTCTACTTACTCCTCACATCACATTAGTAAGAACGCATCACGGCACATCATAAAATGGTAAAGAAAAGAAGATATCAAGGGTTTGGGTTGTAGTGTTTTTGTATTTTATTATTTCACGTCATGAGCCCGAGTGACAGCCATGCAAGAGCCCAGGAAGGACAGCTATGCTTCGCACCCAGGCAATATTATCGCATCCCATGTTTTCGTAGCCACGCAGTTCACGATCCATCAACTCCAGATATCAAATTCCCCTTCGTATGACGCATCAAACAAAAGACAAGAAGAAAAAGCAGCAGATTCATCTTGGTGTCTATACTGTTACAAACTCCGATGCAAATGCCACGTCCTGGATTATGTCAGTAAATGATTGGTATGGATGGGATGATTGACTACGGGCTTACCTTCATGCTATGATTGACGAAGTCGCAGAAAGAGAAATTTAACCGAAGATGATGGCACCGAGAGCAAGAAGACCCAGGGTGATTCCGGGAACGACCACAATGCCAGCGGCGCTGGTACCAGTCTGCTTTGGAGAGGCAGCGGCAGAGGTAGAGGTGGTAGGGCCGGAGCTAGGTGGTTGGGTAGTGGTGCTAAGTACCGTAGAAGTAGAGGCCAACACGCTGCTGGATGCAGTGGAGTTGGACGGGACAGTGACGAAAGTGCTCGAGTCGATCGGGACGACCGGAGTAGAGGAGGCGACGGATGAGAGAACCTCAGAGCTGGCAGTCATGGTGCTTGAGCCTAACTCGCTGCTACCGGAGACGGCAACGAGGGTAGTAGAGGACACAATGACAGGAGTAGACTCAGAGGAAACGACCGGAGTGGTAGAGGCCTGTTGCCCAGAATGTTAGCCATTTGCTTCCATACCTACCTGGGAATGGAATGATATGTCCGGGGCGTAAAGAAATATGCGCGATTCTGAAGTGATGAAGAGGGAATATCTCTCGAAAATATTGTGGCTTACCTGAGCTGGGGTAGTTGGAGCAACAACCGGGGTGGTGGTCGTGCACTCAACAGAGGTGCGGGTGTCAGTGACGGTAATGCTACCTTCAGGGCAATTGGTATGAGTTGGACCACAGGAGATGACGGTAACCGTGGTGAAGTCGGTGAAGGTGTTGGTCAAGACATCGGCGGAGGCCAAGAGTGCGAGACCGCTCAAGGCGGAGACGGTAGAGGTACGCATTGTCAAAGATGGTGCGAGGAAGGCTTTGAGAAAGCAATTGTAGAGTGAGTAAGTAACGTTTATGATACGACGCGACCGCGAAGAGATCTCGAAGATCGAAGAGCTTGAATCGTACCGTTGCGTTGTAGAGGGTAAGGTGTGATGGGGGAAATCTTTGTTTACAAGCGAAAGTCTGGAGGTTTATATAGGTCGGCAAAACCTCTGATCGAGCTAACACAATCGGCGGCAATCAACGGAATCAAAACTGAACAGCACGCAGGCCGAAAGACGTAAGAAGGCGGCTCCTCTTAAAAGTAAATTCGCCACGGTCGATGAAATCGCAGCCAGGTGAGGCTATTCCAACGAGGTCACACAATGAGAACCCCTCTATCGTGGACGACGAGGCTTCTCAACGCTCAAAGTTAGTCCTACCAAGAGACCTCTGCTGTGCCATACTTTCAAAATACTTCTTGAAGGATCAAACGGTGCCTCACATGGGCCCAGCCAAGATGGTCACGTCGAAGTCGGCGCGTACCCAGTATCTGCAGCTCAAGCTGTCCCAAGTCCTGCAACGAGCCATCATCCAATAGATAATTGACATTCCAATCATTCGTTTGCGAAGATAAGACATGCTCTTTATTCTGGGACTTCTCCAACATACTTTTCCAATGATGACCGCTCGGTGGGGTCCTAAATTACGGGACCTTGCAGCTTCGAAGTGGCACAACATCATGCTTCTCCCAGCATCCAATAAGCGAGCCACACTTGTTTCTCCATCTCATTGAACCGGAACAAAATATGTATCTTATCCATCAGCTTTGCATTCCTCGTAAGTATGGGAGCAAACGGGCAACAACTTCTCGCCTCGGCTCACGTGATACTTCACGATGGAGACTAGAGGACAACTCTCCGACCTCTTTCACTATGAGCAAGACGATATTTCATCGTGCACCCTTTTGCCAACTTCGGCAATGAGCCTGTTGGAGGCTTCAGCACCTTGTTGGTGGTCCCTCAAAAGCTCGAAGTATGCCTGTCCGTTGCAAATGTGTCCTCAAGAAAGCGTCTGAATAGCGGACTGATCCTAGAGATACCAGAGGGGGTGTATGAGCTTTGACATTGGGTGGAAGGCCAGTCTGGTCGAAATATTGCAGCCGTCGTTGGGGACGGTCGTTGGATTTTCTTTGCGGGCGCAGCTTCATGGGTTGGCGGGTAGCACACTTGGTGGAGTTGAAGTCCGAGTCGAAGTCTTGTCAGACAAATATCCACTTAGATGTTCATCTTGCAATATAAGGTTTTGGACAGTTTCTCTTCAGATCGACAAGGAGCAATGATTTCGCAGAGAATTGAAGTTGGGTGGTGGGAAAAGCTAGATTAGCCTTGTTCATTAAAATGCGGCCGCCGGTTGATATTCGGCATATCTAGGCACGCCGGGTATGACCTTCCTCGACATCTCAATCTCTCCCCAAAACATCATACACCCTTTAACGACACCTCGAAATACCTCGAACTTGCACTTAGACATGAGGCGGTTCTGGGTTCTGTCGATAAAACATCACAACATCACGGGCGTCGGAGGTTCCTCCTCGAGCGCAGCGAGCAAAGGCCTCCACGGCAGTGGCCCCCGGAGGGCCAGCAGAGCGCCACTTATTCCTAGAGGGCCAGTATCTGTCATCAGAAAGGTTGGTCAGTTCCAGAGTTTATTAGTTCCTCGAATCTTTTAAGTATTGCCGTCTTACTGTTACCACTACTGGTCTAAAAGGCTGTATCGAATCCCCAATTTATAGTTTGAGAGACTACATCACATGAAATTGTTCACACCATTGACCACAGGGAGGACTGTACACATAGGACTAATGCAACCACATCTCAACGAAGCTCAGAGAAAAATGTTTAACGCAAACTCTCACTACAGATATACTGACGGGTCCTCGGCCATACTGGCGATTGTGTTGTTGGTTCCATAGCGCCCGGGCCATGGTACATGGCCAGAGACTCCAAGAATAACCTCCACCTCTCCCGACGTTGGTCTATCCAGGGCACTCAGCCTCCTCTCCCACGCCGAAACCAATGAGATTTCTCTAAGAAATTTCCGTTGACTTGATAGCTCACACACAACATGCATTTCACTTCACGGCGCGACCTCTTCTTTTTGTCCATCTTTTGGCGAATCGCGCATTCAGCTACCAAGACTCGAGCCCATCCGAGATCTCCTTCCTCACGCTCTCGAGCAAGGTGTATCGTCAATCTGGGCGAAACAACTCTCGCTGGCCAGTACCTCCAATCCCAAAACATTTATTCTCTGCATCGTTGGCAACCCTCATTCGTACAGTTTTAAGCTTTCGCTTGGCAACAGATCTTGGTGATGAGATCAGCGGCCCAAGCTCCAAGAACAATATGGCCCAGACTTTGCGAAAGATTGATTTCAAGACCCAAATCATGCTCTCCTAAGCTCAAGTTTCAAGAACTAAATAATTTGAAGATGCCTAGCACTATCTGCGCCTATACATTCAGAGAGTTGGCTAATTGCTTCTCAATATTCTAATCTCGTAAGGCAGATGGGCCGTGAGCCCATCTGACATTGAGAATAAGAATGAACTATAAAGCTAGATCACATCGTCATACATACGAACTCGATCTTCACAGATAATTATCATCTCCGCAGAGAATCAATTTTCATTCGCACGCAACAGCGGAATTCTTCACTATCATATTACCTCACAAACGGAATCGACCAAGACCTTCAGATCTGCCCTAACTCTCCCGAAATTCCTACAAATGTATCCACACCTCCAAGACATTAGAGACTTATGGATTGAATGCTTTATATACTTGCATCGCTCCCTCGATGCACTGAATCAGGCCAAAGAGAATGGTGAGTCCCAACACAAGTGCAGCCACCCAGAACGTGTACCATTGTACTTTCTTGCGCCTGTCGTTCCACCATTGCTTGATAGTACTTGGCTCAGCTTCGTCGAAAACTTGTTTCAAGATGACCAAGCGGTCGTACCAATACACGAACTTGTCTATCTGGCGTTCTGACTTCTTCAGTTGACCGCATTCTCGGGCGAGCTGATGACCACATCATTAGTTTCTAAATCCTGCAAACTGCGGATTGACTGAAATGTGATCTCACCGGATCAAGCGGAAGTCTCCGTCGTTTCCGAACAATTTTTTGTTGCTTTTTGAACCAAGCTTTCACATCCTTGTTATGTTCTGGGAGGAGAAGAGCAAGTGTGCTGAGTGTCTCATCCATGAGTCCTTCGGGGAAGATGGGCCTAACGTTTTTGTTATTGAACATACGCTTGGTGATAATAGGCTCGTCTGGTTGAAGCTTACGAATTGCGGTGACATCTCAAAAATGATACATAATGGAAGATCTCGACGGCAGTATCATCGTCCCTCATCCGCAGGTGGTCTGCAAGATTAGTTGTCCACCGAACTTTGATGCCACCAATATACTCTAAGTTTTTGACCTGTAGAAGGTAAGGTTCTAGCCTGCAAAGCGGTATAGAATGTGAATTATCTCACATTGAAGATTTTCTCCAGCTTGACTTGGTCTGTAATGGACCTTTCTGCTCGGGGCCGGGTGCTAATGAGCTCTCTGATAGATTCGTGTTTCCAGTCCAGATGCGTCTCTCCGGTAATGGCGATTGAATGTCCAACACGTGGTGATCCGATCGACAGCATGAGAAGTAGTCGCACCCCAAGGTTCATGCACTCCTCTAGAGCCTCGTCATCAACGTCCCGCAGCCTCGTCTGCAAGAAAGTGATAATTGATTGTCTTGTTGCATTCGGCGCTTTCAAAAGTTCGATCAGATTTATGATCTCTTTATGAGTGCCTGTTATGTTCCCGATACGGTTGCTTTCAACAACTCTTCTATAATACTGAATGTAACTGTCATTGACGGCGAAGCCTTGCCCGTGAGGCTGAATGCGGATGGCGTTGGCCAATCCAAGCCTGACTTCTGACGATAAGGGAAAGCCCAGCGCCTCCATTTTGCATACACTTGACAAAAAAAAGCCGAAGATGACGACAATAATGCGACCACAGTGATATGCACAGCATTCGTGCCAAAAGTCAAAATTGCAGATTGTTTATTTCTTTACAGCAGGCTCTCATGGCAGGTCCGCCCCTGGTGGCTGCATCGCGGTTGGCACAGCCCCTCTCAATAGCTGAAGAGGCTGAAACCATTGGACCTGGTTTGTTGGTGACCTTCCATTTGCAGATGCACCCAGCACCGCCCTTCAAAAGAGATTCTGTGTGCCGGCTCCTGAAGCCGTGCCTATATATGCTGTGTTGTCGCAAAATTCCCTCGCTACTGGTCGCTAGTCCTAACGAGAGTGACTTCAAAGGCGACTCTACCTACCTAGGTACAGAACCCGAACTTCACATGACTACGAATGCTCTTCTACAGCCTTACCGCCGCCACGGATGTTAGTTCGAAGGATCTTTGGCAGTTGTGTTAACATGTCGCGAATGACTTCCATCACAGGGATTTTCGTTGGCGAAGAAACTACAGTGCTGTGGCCCACCACCAAGGCTGCGGCCATGAGCATAAATGTGCCAGCCAGCAATCCCATAGAAGAAAGCTTGCCTCGATGGTAAGTCTAAGGCTATATTCACCTTGCTACAATCTTCTTCATTCGAAAAGTGCTGGAGACCCGAGGCTGAACATATTTCCAGGCCACAACCAGAATTGTCAATCGGTGAACGGATCGGATCCTTGGGTGTCTTGAATAGACGCACATACTGGAGAATTCAAGCTAATAGCCCTGCTCACGATGTCTGGAATGAGGTCTCGAGACCCATACAACGCCTGCTTGAGGACCAATTCGAGCACCTTGAAGTCAAAGATCAGGAGCTAATGTTCGATATGTTCATGATAGGCAAGGACCATGTTTCTTGTCAGCCAACTATACTTTTTAGTTGCAAGAACAAGGCCTGCCGGCGAACAGCCATGCAACTGGTGCACAAGAATGGGATTCTAGAACCTTATCCCGCTGTCCGAATGGCTGAAAGCGCCCGATTGCCTGTGTCACTGGCAACGGATGAACCAGTCGAGTCCGAGCTAATCGCCGAAGCTTCATTTGACTGGGTCTTAAGTGACATAACTACATTGATGCAACTTACGCAGAAGGTGTATCGTGAATGTCAGCAAGCTGGGAAAGAATATACCGTCTGTAAAGATTATCTCAAACATCTTTACGGTCTACTTCAGAAACTTCGAGAAGCAGCACAACAATCCAAAACGCCTTTTAAAGATCTCTCGGCCATCAGGACATTGAAGGACGTAGCAGTCAAGTACCGAAGCATCATCGACAGTCTTGACTACATTTTGTCAACACGCAATAAGCTTAAAACTCTCAATAGGGAGAAGAAAACTTGGCAAGCGATCGCATATCGAAAGACCAATGAAGACTTACGCCCAATTCTAACAGCTCTCGAAGCGTGTACCTTTCCAATCATTCCTGTCATTGACTCAATGATGCATCGAGCTACTAATACCACCAAATCAAAGGATGATGGAGCTGTCCGCGCAAATGGATTAGTGTTGCAGCCTGGAATCTCGGTTGAAGTTGTCCGGAGTCAGAGTACAGCTCCAAGAAATGCAACCGTGGGTGGCATTCTCCGCATATATGATGACCTCTACGGTCTGACAGTGAAGCACGCTTTTCTGCCACCAGCAATCACCGGGACATGGGAGGACTCCGACGACGAATTTGCGTTCTTTGATCCGAGCGAGGTCTCGCAAGAGTCGGATGAAGAAAACACGGCTGTAGAGCTCAGAAGCGAAGGTAGCATTGCCATATACAGTCCATTATCGGAGACCTGCCTGACGTATTTAGGGAGCATATTTTCGGCATCCAGCCAATCTCAACCCTCCAAACAGATGGCCAGAAGCATCCAAAAGTCTCCAAAACCAAGCCGCACGCCATCAGGCACTGCGTTCTTGGGAACATTAGGAGGTCTCTTAGCTAGGAGCGAAGGTAATACACCACCTCTCCAACGATGCTCTCCTTTTTAAATGCTAAATACATTAGATGAGCCTGAAGGTGGCCCGGAACCGCCCATGCCATTGAAAATCGGCGCTCTGCTTATGGATGCACCTTCGCACAGCCTTTTGGATTGGGCATTGATTAATCTCAAAGCTAACACGTATGATTCTGATTTATTTCCGGCCTCTTCAAGCTCTTCCCACCAAACGCAGAAGGAAAATTGTCTTCTTCCACGAGGTAAAAATCTCCGATGGTTTGGAATGTGTTCCTAACGAAAATCAGATGTCCTCCAAAATATCGTCCAATTGAACGGGATCCGACTGTACGCAAAAGATCTCGCACTAGAAGCGAGAGATGCCCAAGTCTGGATCACGGCAGGGAATAGTGATCAAGTGCTCAACGGGAAGCTATCAGCGATTCCTTCCTTTAGGATGCTGCTCGGCACGGGGATGTTTCAAGAACTGTGGACAGTGACCTGTGTGGATGGCAGTTTCAGTATGTTGATTCCATCATATGAAGATTTTCATGAACGATCTAGCTGACAGTCTGCAGGTGAAGGCGATTGCGGATCTTGGGTTGTGGATTGCGAGTCCAAGCTCTTATATGGACACATTGTATCAGGATATCCGGGTTCGAGAACAGCTTACCTAGTACCTGCTCGAAAGATTTTCGACGAAATTGCCGAACATTTTGGAGAAGCCACCATCTCAAATCCAGATAATTGGACTTCATCACCCACAAACACCAGCCAGGATTTAGCGCTAGAACCCTCTAATTCCGATCAGAAACGTATGAGTACAGAATATGATAACGCGCACGTCATGAGTAGCGGATGGGAAACTGGTGTTGCGGAGCTTATGGATATTAGCGTGTTGAATCAGCCATGGAGGTCGTTAAATTTCATGCGACCTTTGTACAATTCCCCAGAGCCCAGCGTATATAGACAGTTTACTGGAGCTTGAGGAGAGGATCCCAGTAAGCTTAGCTTTAATGTGCCACGGAAGGATGACATGCGAGCAGGGCGAAGAGGGATATCAGCAACGAGTGTATCAACGTTTTTACAACGCACCTACATATAGGCTACGCCAGTCAGCCGGCCTGGCCTCTTGACATGACGCTTCAGAGTCCTTACCACCGGACGTCAAAAAAGTGTTTGAGCTTAATTATAATTGACTCGCGCGAGCTCCTTTCGTATCGACGTCTGTTCTTCATCCCTCGGACCTGATTACTTTCACGGAAGCGTCCAACCAAGCCATGATAGGTGTATGCTGCAACTAACATTAGAAATGCATTTGGTGGTTTAGCTCTAGAGCTAGAGGATTTGAAGAGGACTAGGCATATTCACGTAATATTAGCTCAGTTCCGTAGTGATGTCTCTATTCCATCAGCATAGGATTGTATGTCAAAAAGATAGCCTGCTAGAATGACTTGATTCTAGGAAGCGTATTCATTCCATAGATCCATATAACACTTTATACCATAGGATTGAACAAAGGGTATTTACAACCAAACATCCCAGTCTTTCAAATTCCTTAAAGCCCTCCTTTCCTACACTCCCAAGTCACCATTTACCTCTCCTTACTCATCACTCTGGCCTCAATATTTTCCACATTCTCTTCCATCGGCCTATGCTCATACATAATACATCTTCACCCGTCGTCCCCTTCCTCTCAATAACCGCCGTAATCTCCGCATCAATTCTTGATCCACCAACTTTCGTATTCCAAGGCTTTGAATCCCTCTTACTAAATATCAGTTCAATCTCCTCCAACGTCTTCCCACAAATTTCCGGATAAGTGGAGAACGCCTGGATCGCGGCACCGAATCACAGGACGTGGAACACAATGAAGATCTTATATTGCGCTTGATCAAGATCTCGGAGCCAATATACCTCTTTTGGATGTTTGAAAGCAGATTCGCATATCTTAGGAGTGCATCAGAAGCGAAGGTTCCAGAGCAACAACTCTTGAGATAATAAGGAGTAGAAAAGAGTTTTCCGAGAGATGGACACTAAAAGAACTATGTCTGGGCAATGGTCTCAAGTAAACAGTAGTGGAGAGAAGAATTCAAGGCGAGACAATGAAAGTAGAGGGATGACAACCTCTCTATATGTACTCTATGCATGTGACCCAGTTAAATATCATGGGAAACAAAGCTTACCCCTCCTAAATCTGTTGATACATCTATCACAGCTTCATATCGTGCAGAAATATGAACATATCACATTTCGGGAATGATTCTCGCGAAAGCGACTGACAGTCAAGCTCTGAGGTAGGCTTCCCTCTGTTTTCCTCTTTGTAGCGCTGACACTTGCCTTCGCACCAGGTTTAACATGGAGTTCTGGGCAACTGAGTGGGAAATCAGTCCAGAAGTCTCACCATGGACTCATAGGTCGGTATCCAGGTTGTGGCATTTCCCCGACAACACTTTGATACGAAACTCGGGTCGCTGGACATACCGATAGGATTAGTCAAGCTCGAACGAAGCTCAGAACCCACATTGCGGAGCAATATTCTGGGTCCGGGGTAGAGTCGAATCAAGCTTCACCCCGGCACTAGAAGGTCTTCCTGATTCGCGGGAATGTCTTTTCGGTTCTTAAGTGTAAAACCTCGACGTTTGTGGCTTGAAGCCCGTTATCATGCGGCTTTCAAACGAAGGGTAGATGATACCTCAGGAAAATATAATCGGAAGAAAGGAGCAGTGCTCGGGTACCAGACATCGAGGCAGTTGGTGGGGTAATTCAGATATTCCGGTGAAGTCAAGGCACATGCTCCAGAAACCGCCGTGGGCAACATACCAGAACATCGTGAAGATAATAGGTGATTCGTTAAGATATGGTCTCGTTACAGGGTGAAATGCTCCCTCTATGAATGTTTCCCGGTTTCCCAATGATACGTGATCGCTCATAGCCTCTTGACGCCGGTTAAATCCATCTATCCCACCTGTATGGTTCCATTCCACGAGCTAGTCGTAAAGGTCGCAGATATCAGCCCCGTGCTGGCAATGATCCCGGAGGAGGAAGAGCTTCTGGACCGAACGACAGCGGAAGTAGCTGAAGAGATAGTCAATAGGCATCCAAGATCTGCGAACATGACGCGACACCTACCTGCTCTAATCTCATAACAACAAAGTTGCCATCCTTATCAAACATGAAGATAGGGGTCTGCAGCTCGCAGAACTCGCGGATACTAACAAACCCTCAGTCAGTCAGATCTCTAACATAGCTGCACAACACGACTCTCGCCCTCTTCACAGCCCTGTCCCCTCCTCTGGGGCAAGTCCTCGGAATCATGAGCACACTCACAATTGTCTACACATCCCGCACGGGCTGGCAGGCGGACTGATATCGGTCGCGACTGCAACCGCTTTGAACTTCCTGTGCCCCTCTGTGATTGCTTTCCCAAACGCCACGCGCTCCGCACACGTTCCAACTGGATATGCGGCGTTCTCTACATTCGCGCCATCGATGTATTGGTCGTCATCTGTGAGGATCGAGGCCCCGACGCGGAATTGAGAGTATGGGCAATATGCAGTAGCTTTGGCAGCAGCGCTGCGTGAGTGGAGCGCATGGAATTGAGTTGGCTTCAGAGAGTAGGTATCACAGGCTTGAGTGACGTGAGCTTCATTGCCGGAGGAGAGAATGGAGGTGGACATGTCGATGATGGGTGAGAGGGATAATAAATAGTCTAGGAAGAGAGGAGAGGTAGATGAAGTGGCCCGGCGAATGCCGAATTCTGCTTTAGGAAACGAACGACGTCTCTAAGAAGGTGACATTTATTTTAGCAATTTGGGTACCATAGAATGTCCATTGCTGAACTGCACACTTATCTTCTTATTTTCACTTCATAATGTGGTGGGTCTGATTGTGACAATGAGGGGTTGACACCGCGCTTTTACACAACATGCCGAGTTAACGACCATTTACCCATCAAGAGAGCTATATTTTAGGGATTTCATAATAAGGATTCTAAATTGGCGATGTAAGAGGATTCATAACACTGGCACCTCCGTCTACCACCATATTTGCACCAGTTATGTAGGAGCTAAAGCCCGACGCAAGAAAACCAGCAACACGGCCCACCTCAATTGGTAGACCAGCGCGCTCTAACCCAATATCCCTATTCTGGGTCTGAAACCTCGTCAAATTATGTGCCGAAAGAGCCACGAAAGCAACTTACCTCTTTAGATTGTAAGCTCGATGGAGGAAACTGAGCAGCCATGCCCCTCATGTCAAACTGGAACTATTAGCACTTTCTAACGAAGCACCTGGCGGCTGGGACTTACGTTATGAAGATCCACACCAACATCGATTTGGCCAGGGGAGATGCAGTTTATTCTCACTCCAGTCCCTGCATTATTCCAGTCAGCGGTCTTTTGCAAGCTCCCTGCAGCAATGTAACACACCTTTAAGCACCGCAACACCAGCTCTGACCACACCTAATGCAGCATGTGAGGACATGGTATAGCAAGGGCCCCAGCACCCGCCATATGTACTTGCGACCGAGCTCACCACGATGATACTCCCGTAATTCTGGTCTTTTGGCGCCGCATTTGGATATCCTTGCTTTGAGCACAACTTCGCCATCGCAGGCGGTGCATATTTAAGTGCAAAGAACGGCGCCATAGAATTGGCCTCAAAGCACTTCTGCAGATCCGCGGGTGTGGTCGCCTCGATAGAAGGAGGACCTAGAAGGCCTGACGAGCATACCCAGACATCCAGACGGCCCCAACTATTCAGGACATCATCAATTAATCCCAAAGTTTCTTCCTCTTTTGCCACATTGAATGGGTACCCTATAACCTTTGTGTTCGGGTATTTCTTGGCAACCGCGTCGATTAGCGCTGTGTAGCTGGAACTCATTCCCTTGTCGCAAGCTGAGAGACGTGAGTACGACAAATCAATTGAAGAGGGAGTATTCGACAGTAGCCTCGAACGTACCATATATACATGCAGCACCGTGAGCTATTGTACATCAGCAACCGTTCAATGTCTCGCACCACGATTGAGATTGCGGGGTCAAGGAGGGGTACTAACCTGCTAATTCCTCTACAATTGCATGCCCTACAGGTTGCTGTGCTCCTGTAACAACACATACAAAGCCATACTACCGATTCCTCAGTCTGTACAAATATCCGGGAAAGAGTGCTCCAGACTCACCAGCTTTCCATCCGCACGATAGGGACTAAAATGCTCCGTATCCATATCTGCAGCAGTAGACACCATATCAAGCCTCAAGAAAGTCACGAAGAAACAGCAAGAACAAATACGCTTCCAGCTAGCAGAGAGCGAAGAAAGATCTCTCTGAAGCAGGTAAGAGATAACCAAGAAAATACACTACCGTCAAGTCAACCTACGATAAGACCATTCCATCATGGTGCGAAATCCAGGCTGAGGACATCGAGAAGAGCATCTCCACGCGATTGCCTTGACGCGGAGATCTGCGATCGGGAAAAGCAAATAGCGTGATGTAAGGTAATTGATAAGTTTGTGATTGGTTGCTAGAAGTTTGGCTTCTTGGGTCGGTTGGAACGCTTCTCCTCGGTCGAGTTGACTTGATGGAATTAGCTTAGCGCCTTGGAAATTTGTATCACGTGAAAAGGGGTATATCTTGGGCAATAATACTCTCAAGGTTGTTTATATTCTGCTTCAACTTATTGATATTTGAGCTACTCCACACTTCTTCATTATGAAAATATAGGATGTTACCTTCTTTTTCTAAGTTTGAGTTGCAAACTGCCAGGGTATCTAAAAGGCTCCTAGTTACTGAACGACCGCCATCTTCAAGTGAGCGTTAGCAACTCGGGGATTTGGAACATATATATCGGATGAAAAGACCTTCTATTATTTAGTTTTGTTGCACATCGCAATTTCTGTAGTCTGCAAACGACAAAAAGATCAGATGAAAGTTTCGTCTGATCATCGAAACTTGAGTCTCCAAGCCTTCTCGCTTTCAGAATTATCGTTCTAGTAGCATCCTGAGGATGACTATTCTTAGAGCTCGATATGATTACATGCTATATTCAAGAGATTCGATTCTTAAGAGAAGCGTGACGCAAATTTAGCATGCGCATGTTTACTTTGCGCTCATGCTGCACAATATCTCTAATGGGAGTCGAATACTTTAATAATAGATCGATTTCGAGCTCAAGGCTTTGCTAAGTGATGCTTCCGCCAGCTCGAGCCGCTTTTCTGAGCCAAATATCACTCCAAGCTTGCATCGGGGCCGTCATTCTTGAAAGAATTGAATATTTCTTCGAGGACAATCGCTGAATTGACCCACTGTCAAGTGCCGAAGTCTGGAATATAGCGGTGATCACCATAGTATACCATCGAATCGAGTCCTTTTAAATTCTGCACCTCTCTAGATGATGTAACTACTAATATGCTAGTCTATAATATCTACAACTATACCTTTACCTATTTTCAATATCAATATATCCACACCATCTGAAAACGTACATACCCCTAAGCTACTCATGCGCAATTTAAAATGTCTATTCCTTTAAAACCTTCTCAAAAGGAAGTGCCTTGCCCCAAATCATCCATCTCAAAACTGAAACAATATCTAGAGCACAATGTAAAGCGACAAAGCAAGACATTCTCAAATCCTCAAACCAATAACGACAACCAAAGAAACCTTGACAAAAACTACCCCACAACAACCACCCCAGCACGTCCATCAACCACCCACAATCTCCCACCCAACACCCAACACCCCAAATCTCAACCCACCCACAAACAATAACCGCACCCCCCTCCCCAGTCCCAAGGGAGTTAGTCCCCACTAGGCCCTTTACGTCGGAAAAAGTACTTACCAGTTTAACCTCCACATAGCGGAATTCGACGCGCCTATATATACCCCTCCAGCAACGAGAATTTGAGAAGAGAGATATAAGCGTGAATCATAGATGGGGTTGGGCATGAGGCGAATGAGACTAAATGTGGAATGTGATGACGAGGATGGAAGGAGTTGGGTATGATTGCCTAGGTACATACCTTTGGGAAATATCCTGGGTGAAGTTTGAGTTTGGTGGAAAAGAAGGTGTGGCTTCCTCAACAAGTTGTGAAGCCTGGATTTGAGTATAAAACACTCTTACAAGCTTTCGCTGACGAGGGATTGATCGAGATCACTTGTTCGAGGGTCAAATGCAATTTTTGGCAGAGGTCACAGACTCACAGCACAAGGGAGTATATGTTCAGGTCCAGTTATTTGTCATTGACGCATGTAGCAGCTACCAAAGGTAAAGTAGACAACCCACACCCCCATGCTTTTTAAAAACTTTTTCCCATCCGTCCCTCCCAGATCCACCGACCATCGATCCAGATCCAGGAGAGGCACGCACCAGAAAATGCCAGCAGTGAGTTTCGTTCGAATGCAATGTAAATAACACCATGCCAAGGCTCCATCTATGCTCAATCATGAACCGAAAGAGAAAGAAAGGAGAGAGAGGCAGAACCAAGACCAGAATAGGCCATTAGGATAGACACAAATGCAATGCCGCTACATACCTGATTCGCCCGCCGAGAATGCTGCAAAACAAGCAAGGAGATATTACAATGTGCGGACTGGGCTCAACGACGTCGTGACGAAGGAGCTCAGATCAGGTGTGTGGTTTACGACTCATCTGGACGGCGACCACCTCGTGGGCCACCTCGTCCTCGTCCTCCACGATATCCATCGCCTCTAAAGCCACCCCGGCCACGATTGTAACCATCACCTCGTCCTCGGTTGCCCCGATAGTTGCCTCGACCACCCCGGTTACGTTGGATCTCTTGGAAGCCGTCGTTGGGGTTGGGTGGAGATGTGATGGGCTTTGAAGATGTCAGTCAATGTTAGATCTAGGAATATAAAGCCAAACTAACCTCAGAAGGGCTGTCTGGCTGATCGTCGGCCCAGCTTTGGACGTTGGATGGAGCAGCAGGTGTAGCCGTCACTCCGGTATCAGTCTCGGTGGCATCACGAGGAACCTCAACCCACTCCTGAGACGTAGAAAGATCATTGCTGTGGTCCCAGTTTGCCTCGGCAGCAGCATTGGCAGCTCCCTCACCAAAGCCAGAATTTTGTGGAATACCTTGGTTCTCCCAAGTCGGTTCAGTGTGGCCATTGGTCAGAGCGGTTGTTGCAGGGGCGTCAAGCTCGGTCATACCAGCATTGGCAATCGTTGGATCACTCTGGATGGGGTATTCGGCAGTCTCTTCAGAGCTAGCCTGGACTGGCTCGACTTCGACGTCCTCGACTTCAGGTTCAGCAGCGGTTGGGAGGAGTTCGGATGCGATTTGCTTCAGATGGGCAACTATTGAAGTGAGCGCGTACTCGGTGAGAAGAAAAGCTTTGGCTTACAGTCGACCTCAAGTACGTCACCAGTAACTGAGATAACCTTCTCGCTGGTACCTTGAATCAAGTTCAACATAGCAGCGACAGCAGTGCCATCACCTCTGTAGACTTGAGCAAGAAGACCCTCAAGGGCCTTGCTCTCCTCCAGCTCAGCAGCCTCTTCATCAGATCTCCGAATAGCAGCCAATTTCAGGAATTGTGAAATAAGTAGCAGGTTGTCTTGTTGCTCCTTTACGGCAGCAGCCTCGGCCTCGGCCTTAGCAGCTGTGACGGCCTCCTCCAATTCCTTGTTAGCACGCTCCGTGAAGGTCTTCTCGAATTCCGCCTTTTCTGTCTGCGAAGCAGCCTTGTACTCCTGGTCGAACTTCTTGTATTGAGCAATTTGTTCCTCCAGTTGTGCGAGAGATGCTTGAAGAGCGGGCTTCTTGAGAATCTGAGCCTTTTGATCGGCATTGATCTTTTTGGCCGCTACGAGGTCGTCGAGTGACAAGCCTGGATTCTCGGCAACGATGTTATCAACTCTGGAAGCATTGGTCTGGAGGGTAGCTGTCAGCAGAGTAAGGCGCGTCAGTGGCTCATTGATGGACTCACAATCTTCTTGTTGACATTGCGGATGTTCCTGCGCGTATGTTAGGATACCGTTCTCACCACATCTCAAACTATCACTTACTTGTACAGTTCCTTGATGTAGGGGCTTTCGTAGGAACCATCGCCGCTGTTGCTGTCTGCAGTGGCACTTGGAGCAGTGACTTCTGCGACGTTACGGGTTGTGGGAGCTTCAGCCTCGGAGACACTGGCCTTGGCCTTCTTCTTCTTGGCAGACTTCGACTCGGTCTTGACCGCAGGGTTCTGAGTGGCAGAGGCAGCCATTGTGCGTAATGTGTGAGGGTGTAGAGGATCGATTTGGGAGTTTGGGAGGTAGGTGTTGTACAATGACTCGTTACAGAGTCGCGTGAGGATTTTTTTAGGTGGCAGGTTTCGCGTAAGGGATAATAATCGAGACTGGTAAGCTAGTAGTATGTACCGGCAATCTAATCTAGGACGGGTTTGCTTTCGTAGGTCGAAGTTGTAGTGAATGGTTCAGAATGATGTTCAGAAAGGAAATATTTCCCCAAGCTCCTTCTTGACTGAAGCAAACCTTGTCCTTTTAGCGAGGCGAGAACACAGAAGAACCACAAGGAAGTCAAATGAGGAGTCACATTGCACGAACGGTTAGAGAGGGATTTACTTGATTTATTGATTTGCTGGATCTGACTGCAGCATAGTCTTTGTCCCGAGAGTATCCTCCTCTTGGCTCTTGAAGGAAGCACTCTTGCAGGGACTTCGATTTTTTTCAAGATGCGCTGTCACCTGCGGTTACCCCTGACCAACAGCCTCGCAGCCTTGTTTTACGACAAGTGAGAGCCATCACGCTGCCACTGCCAACACTGAGCGGTATCGATGCAGCCGGTTTCCACCCTCATGATGCACAGTATAGCATAGTCAGTGCTATTTTGAGATATCCCTCTTCCATACATGCATCCCATCTTCGTCTTTCGTCGGGAGTCCGTTCATCCTTTGAATTTCGATAGCGACAACTAAACCAAAACATATTAGCAAGCAGAATCTAGCATGGTCGAGATTATAGTATGGATGGCTTCTTACTGCTGTCACTTTCTTGACGCTCTTCGCGCTGATTCCTCGCTCTCCCGCCTGCTTCGCATTGATACTGGCCTCCTTCATCAATCTAAATGCCGTTGTCAGCCATCATCTCGAGATCCGTGTTCCTACAACAGGATCATCCCGCAGATTCGGAGAGAAGTCGCGTACGTTTGCAGAAAGAGGGCGTAATCGAGGAATATCTGCGGCGAAAGTCAACACGGAAGTCTTGGGAGACGCGTCAGGAACCCTCACCAAAACATCCACGTTCTTGCTAACATTGCGCTTCGAATGCGCCTTGACAATCTTCTTAACCGTAGCTCGCGGATACAACTTCTGACCGGCTGCCATGCTGGTGATTTTTTGTTGGAATAGAAGTGCTTCAATGCCCAAGACAGGTTTCCAATTGTGTTGTGAAATCAGCTGGTGAGCCTCGTAGAACCACACTGGATCCGGAAGCTGTCAAACGCCAATGGGAGTTGAGGGACGGGGACGCTAGGATCTCGGCTGCCCCACCAACAGCACCACCTCTATTCCGTGGCCCAGCGCCCGGTCTGGCAGGTCGCCCAGTCTTGCAGGTCGCCTTCAGACCACGCATTTAGCCTTCCTTTTCTGCTCGAAGGCACTCATGTACCGAAGATCCAACGTGATCTCGGTGTTCAAGCTTCACATAAGGTTAAATTCTTGTCCTTCGCCCCAGAAAAATCTTCGTTTCTTGTCTTGCATTTCTCAAACAACAAGAACCTCCACTCAGTCTCCGAGGTTGAGAACAGCCACCAGTTCCAGACGCCGCGCATTTATACCGTCAACCTCTACTCTACATTTCAAACCACAATCCGTACGGAATTGCACCAGCGAAGCCGCCATGGCCATTGACCGCGATATTTTACCAGGCAATGTCAAGCCTATCAATTACGATATCTCGCTCTATGACTTAGAGCTTGGTGGTGCTTTTAGCTATCAAGGAACTGTCACCATCCTCTCCAAGATCACGGAGAGCTCAAAGCAGATCACTTTGAATGCCCATCAACTGAATATCCATAGTGCGGAAGTTTCTCTAGAGCATACAAAGACGCAGCAAACCTTCAAGGCCACTGACATCTCCTACGATGCTCCTCGACAGAGGGCTACGCTTTCCTTCCCTGAGGATTTACCAACGAGCGAAAAGGCTTCATTGATCATTAAATTCCAAGGCACCATCAACAATGACATGGCAGGATTCTATCGGTCAAAGTACAAGCCTGCTGTTACTCCAGCCTCATCTGTTCCCAAGGATGGTGACAATCACGTGATGTTTTCGACTCAATTCGAGAGTTGCGATGCTCGTAGAGCATTCCCATGCTTCGACGAGCCAAATCTCAAGGCAACCTTTGACTTTGAAATAGAATTGCCAGAGGATCAAGTGGCATTGAGCAATATGCCTGAGAAGCAGACCAAGAAGAGCAAGGATGGCTTCAAGGTGGTCTCATTCGATAGAACCCCTATAATGAGCACATACCTTCTCGCATGGGCCGTTGGAGATTTCGAATACATTGAAGACTTTACGAAGCGCAAGTACGGAGACAAGAATCTCCCAGTCCGCGTCTATACAACCCGAGGCTTGAAGCATCAGGGTCAATATGCTCTTGATCATGCTCCTCAGATCGTGGACTACTTCTCGGACATCTTCGGCATTGATTATCCACTTCCAAAGTGCGATTTACTTGCTGTGCATGAATTTGTAAGTTTGATTCTGAAGCTACCTAGGTATCTTCTTCAAAAGTTGTGCCTGCTAACTCAGCAGGCCATCATAAGTCTCTCTTTCATTTCGTTAACGAACCTTGCTAACCGATGTCTCTCTAGTCTCACGGCGCGTATGTGTCCTCGTACTGCAATCAGCAGCTTCGTTTTCTCCATATTCAAAATTATATATGCTGACATTTATTCAGGATGGAGAACTGGGGCTTGATCACTTACCGAACGACTGCTGTCCTGTTCGACGAGAAGGCTTCAGACACTAAATTCAAGAACAGAATCGCTTACGTTGTCGCTCACGAATTAGCTCATCAATGGTTTGGAAATCTTGTTACCATGGATTGGTGGAATGAATTGTGGCTCAATGAAGGATTTGCTACCTGGGTCGGCTGGCTTGCTACTGATCACATCCATCCCGACTGGCATGTTTGGCCACAGTTCGTGTCTGAGGGTATGCAGACTGCTTTCACCTTGGATTCACTTCGAAGTTCGCATCCCATCGAGGTTCCTGTGAAAGATGCTCTTGATGTCGACCAAATATTCGATCACATCAGCTATCTTAAGGGCAGTTCGGTCATTCGTATGTTGGCTGCTCATCTCGGACAAGATACTTTCTTGAAAGGTGTCAGCACCTACCTTAAGTCCTATGCCTACCGTAACGCTAAGACAACAGATCTATGGTCTGCACTTAGCCAGGCTTCCGGACAAGACGTTCCTGCATTAATGGATCCTTGGATTCAGAAGATGGGATTTCCTGTCCTCACGGTTGGCGAAGAGCCAGGCCAAATTGGTGTCAAGCAGTCACGTTATCTGTCAACGGGTGATGTCAAGCCAGAAGATGATACTACAACATGGTGGGTGCCTCTAGGTTTTGAGGGGAAGCTTGGCGCTAAGGATGTTACTTCAATTGCTCTGTTGAAGAAGGAAGATATTGTCCGTGAAGTTGATGATTCGTACTACAAAATCAATAAGGATAATTCTGGCTTCTACAGAACAAACTATCCTCCAGCAAGGCTAGCCAAGCTTGGCACTCAGACAGATCGACTCACTATCTCTGATAAGATTGGTAAGCCTCCCCCTGTCCTTGAAAATCGGTCACTAATAAGTGGTAGGTCTGGTTGGTGATGCAGGCGCATTGGCGATGTCGGGACAGGCCGCTACTCCCGGATTACTAGCTTTTGTTGAGGGCTTTCAGTCCGAGACCAACCATCTTGTATGGTCACAAGTCTTAGGTTCACTTGCCACCGTGAAGTCTGTCTTTGCAGAAGATGCTACGATCTCTGAAGGCTTGAAGAATTTCACCCTCAAGCTAATCACTCCCGCCGTTGAAAAGATCGGATGGGCATCATCTCCAAATGATGACTTCCTGACAACGCAATTGCGAGCTCTGCTTATTCTGACTGCGGGTCTGAACGGTCATGAAAAGTAAGTACCAATCATACAACTCCTATCTCCAGAAACATGTTGAGACCACCTCTGATTTGATCCAGGGTCATTGCTGAAGCCAAGCGACAATTCGATGACTATACCAAGGGCAACAATAGCGCCATTCATCCTAGCTTGAGAGGTGCTGTTTGGGGTATTGCAATCCGCACTGGTGGCAAGTCGGAGTATGAACCCTTGAAGAAAGAATGGCAAACGACAACTTCGATTGATGGAAAAGAAATTGCCCTTCGCGCCCTTGGACGAATCCAAGATGTCGACCTCCTTCCCGACTACCTTAACTTGCTCTTCTACGACGTCGCCGTCCAAGATATGCACACAGGTGCCGTAGCTCTCGCTACCAATCCTCGCACTCGACACGGCCTCTGGAAGTATATCCAGGACAATTTTGATCCCATCAAAGAGAGACTTGGCAAGAACATGGTAGTGCTTGATCGATTCTTGAAGATGTCCCTGAATAAATTCAACGATCGACAAACCGAGAAGGATATTGCGAAGTTCTTTGAGGGCAAGGACAATCGCGGCTATGATCGTACATTGAGTATTGTCAGTGATACTATTCTTGGTCGGGCTACGTACAAGGAGAGAGATGCGGCTGTTATCTTGGAGTGGTTGAAGACCCATGGGTATGCCTGAGGTTATAGCTTCAGTGAACCTGATCTTGTAGTTATAGTTGCAAACTGAGTCTGGATGTAATTGCGAGCATGATGAGGTACTGCTCGAGTAAGACATTTATCTCAACTCAATGCATTGATCCTCACGTGCCCCGTATCACAATATTGACTTGTAATTACCTACCTACCTAGGTATTGGCGAGATCGCCGACTCAGTAAATTAAACCTATTCCATATGCTAGGATGTTAATACTTTACAACAGAGTTGCAGTTCCCTTTACCCCATTTAATCTCCTACAAAATTCAATATATCTACGTACATCTCTCTACTCTAAAAGGATTACTTGTGATGGCTACCCTTTTTCCACCTCGCATCTCGCATCTCGCGCTTGGAAAATTACCGAGCCGAGCCGAGTCGGGCCACACAAGCGAACACCCTCACCCTCTAGTGCGTCCTTGGCCATAGAAGACCCTAGGTATTCTATTCCAACAACAAAAACCCCTCGATCTCACAACGTAAACACGCTACCTAGTTCAAGATTATTTTCATAAAACATCGCTCATTCATTCACTCACTCATTCATCTAAATATCTAAACGACTAATTCCCAACTGCGTCTTCTTCTTATAAGTGATTCGAGTTCCGGGCCCGACCCGGGATATCCGCTGGGTGAGATGAGGTAGGTAGTTGAGCAGGATATCATTCATGATTGATTAAAGAAGAGTTCTTTGATGTGATATGATATGAAAGGAAAGGAAAAGTGGGTTTCGAGAAGTCTCGAATTGTTTCTGGGTGTTTGGGGTTTGGTGTTAGAGTGTGGTCTGGGATAGAGTAGCGACTTCAGCTTTAAACACACACAGTTCATGGTGTATAATCATGGCAAGCTAGTAATTGCAATGACCGCTGCTGGAAGTTAGATCGTCGTTCACGTTTTGTTGTCTCGTACTTGCTTTATTCTTTGTTTTATGTTCGATATTGGGGAGGCTCACTCGAGTGTGTGGTGTAGATTTTGTTAGTGGGGATTTGTGGGATATGTTGATTGGCTTAATTGCCAAAAAAGAAAGAAATTGGTACGAAATGCTCAGCAGCTATTACGTGCTTAGTTTAGAGAACGACGATAGTTAGTTGTCGGCGGGTTTTGAATTTTTTCTGTATTCTTTTCTTAGTTTCTTGAATGAGGCGTTTAGACTGCTGAGGTGGTGGTCGTTGTGATGGGTTCGGTTGTTGAGACTGCAAGCAAGAACTTGTGATAGTTGGTGCGACTTGGCTAAGGGAGTGAGTTTGCGAGTGTGTGGGGGATTCTTTAGGGTGAGATGAGAGTAAAGGATATTTTATGGACTCTGTTGCAGAGGTGCGAAAGTAATGAATGTGACGAATTCGCAGAGCCGAAGCTCGCAAAGTTGGCGATTTATTGATTATCAATGAACCCTGCCGATGCGAGGCTTTGGCGTTCTAAGCCCTGTTTAGTTCGATGCCTACCTCGTGGTGAATATTCCATTAAGTCTTCCCGACTGCGACTTTTGAGTGCTTAGGTCATAATGTACATGTTCCTCATCTGCTTTTGTTAAAATTGGCTAGCTTTTTCACTGGTTTTAGGTTCTTGCTTTAGCTTCCGCTGCGTTAGCTGCTGTTGAGTTGATGGTTCGTGAGCAACATTGAATCTCGTCTAGAATCCTTGCATGGAAAGAGAATGAGTACCATACTTACGAAACCTATCATAGAAGGCGCTTTAGTAGAAGAATTGAAATATCGGGTTTTGAGGAGAATAACTCTTAGTGGAGTAGTTGCATGGTAAGCATGCTAGAACCAACCCTCGCTAAATCGACGTTATCACCATCCTATGTTTAAAGACGAATTTTAGCTTCTTGGATGGATGCATAAGGTCCGCTCTTACCTGTCTCTCTGTCGAGATGTCTTCTGCTTCCTCTCTTATCCGATCACCGGAGGGAATCGGAATAGATGTGTGGTGGTGAGCTGAAGAGCGGCAGGAAGGTTGGGCATGGCGAGGTCATTGCGGGGTACTTTTTGTGGTCCGTGCCATTAGGCCCTGGTCGCGTGATGGGTTTCCTCTTTTGATCGCAGCCACTGAACTTTAGGTTTTGTGTTCCAAGAGATATCAGATCACGAATAGCTCTGATTTCGATGTACTTTCGCCCATGGAATGACTTTTCTTGTTGCGGAAGGAGGGAAGGACAAAATGTCGATTTTGAAAATTATCTTCATCGGCTCCTTCTCGATCAGAAGAGAAGCTCTTCATTTTCTTTCTTTCGCGAATACATTTAAAGTTTCAGTGGCTGTGCTTATTTTTGCCGCTCTTCCCGTCCCTTCAAGTACCCAACTGCCTCCGAATTTTTCATGCACTTCTGGATAGGAGCCAAGTGTCGTCTCGTCCACCTCGTACCAAAGCACATCTCGCCTTTCATTCTTCGTGACTTGATGTGCCTGTCGCAGTTGATCTAGAACTGAAGTTTATTTGGTTAGTTTGTGAAGAGCTGCATGAGCATTACTTGCCACTCAAGGGCTGGGCTCTACCTCCGTTCACTCCGAGATCTCGGTACCGAAGGCGGAATGATCGATCCTTGGCTTGGCAGTTCTGCTTGTACCATGCCGGCAGATAAAGCGAAGCCGCAACATTCTTTGCATCCTGCAAGGATTGGCTATGTTAGAGTGGTAACAGCAATCTTGCCTGTTTTTGGCCTATCAGATTTTGCTTACTACCAATACGAAGCAGCTCAAAGCGACAAGGTATTCCTGCACCTGTTCCTGCTGAGTTATTGCTGACCAAAAACTACCTCACAAGAAGTATAAGACAACGCAATTCTGTCGTGGACAACGGCAACACGGCACCACGGCATCGCGGCAATACGGCCCGTGAAATTAATATCATTGCTCTTATCACGCAATTGACCAAGGTGCTTGACCTGGCCGGAAGTCGGCACGGCCCGTAACCAGTAACTCCAAGGCCAGCGCAACGAGTGTAAACGCTAGCATCTTTCAAGTGATCATGCTTTCGGAATTTGCCTTGGAGAAGAGTTGCGGTGTAGCCCTTAGGCATCGAGGGGTTGAGATGTTCATTAAGGCACCTCTTACATATATCCTTTCACTTCCAGCAGCAATTGACTTTTTCCGCAAATTAATTGCAAACTGTGCATCAACAAAAGTATCCAAATGGGTTCACCTGACGAAAAGAGCGAGGGCGTCATCTCTTCTGAGGAGAGCGGACCAGTTGTTGAGCCTCCATACACTATCTTTAACCGGTTTGAAAGAGTACTCTATGCCTGGGTGGCATCTGTGGCCGCGTTTGCATCGCCAGTTTCAACCGGCATATATTACCCTGCCCTTACAATTCTCGCAACAGCCCTTAATACATCACTGCAAAATATCAATCTTTCCATTACAACTTACATGGTATGTTTATTGCCTTGATAATTAGGCTTTGACTTATTCATCTCTCCACAGATCTTTCAAGCCATTGCTCCAACATTTGTGGGCGGCATCTCAGACAGATATGGGCGAAGACCAGCGTACTTCATGTGCTTTGTCGTAAGTCCCCAATTTTTCGGAGTTACTTTTTCCCACTTTGCTATCTTGCAGGTTGTTCGCTTCTGAGATATGACTTGACTATAGACGTCTCAAAAGCCACTTCTTCAGTTCTAAATTCCGCCCTCTCAGGTCATACTAATCCGCTATTCTGAGTTTAGATCTACATTGCTGCCAATACCGGTCTTGCTCTACAAACGAGTTATGTCGCACTCTTACTTCTCAGAATGCTGCAAAGCAGCGGAAGTAGCGGTACTATTTCCCTCTCAAACGGCGTTGTAGCGGATGTCTCGACAAGATCACAACGTGGTAAGTACATCGGTATTGCCGCTCTAGGCTCAAACTTAGGACCAACCCTCGGCCCTTTGATTGGAGGCCTACTCGTCCACTTCCAGGGCTGGCGAGCAATCTTCTGGTTTCTGGACATCTACGCGGTGATCATGATCCTCACCATCGCTATTTTCATCCCCGAGACATGCCGCAACATTGTCGGCAATGGTGGTATCCCTCCTCAAAAATGGAACCGTCCTCTCATCTCACTCCTACGTAAACAGAAGGACGCGCCTATTGCCACAAGTACATTGTCAAACAAGCGCCGCCCTAGCCTTATTGAATCCTTACATATCGCTCGCTCTCGAGAAGCATTCTGCCTCATCCTTTTCTCCGGTCTGCAATCCGGAGGCTACTTCATCCTCCTCGCCGGCTTACCCTCTCAACTCGAAACGACATTCCACTTCAACAGCATCCAAGTCGGACTTTGCTACATCCCCATGGGCGCCGGTATCCTAATCGCTCGTCAAATTGTCGGCCGGCTCATCGACTACAACTTCCACCGTCACGCGACGAAGCTTGGCATCTCGATCGTGAAGAATCGCCAGACCAGCACGGATAATTTCCCCGTGGAGAGAGCCCGGTTGGAGGTCGGTCTCCCGCTGGCGTATCTCGGCTGTGTAACGGTCATTCCGTATGGTTGGGTCATGCATCTCCAGCATCCTCCCCTACCACTGGCACTGTTCCTCTTGTTTTGTAATGCGCTATCTATGTCTGGATCCATGCAGTAAGTATTTTTCCTCTGAATGCGAATTTTCGGGTTTTCAATATCTCTTACGAGCTTCTTGTCTATGCTCTCCCGATATATCTTTAGAGTGAAAGATGTTTCATGAAATGGCATGTTTGAACTCATAAATTCGTATTCTTCTTTTGTTAGGTCATCCAAGCTAACTCTAATCTTTTCAAGGTGTCTTCAAGTCCTCCTCGTAGACTGCCATCCCGAAAGCCCCTCCTCCACTTCCGCAGCCGCCAACCTCATCCGCTGTATCCTCAGCGCCGGAGGCGTCGCTTTAGTTGAACCATTACTAAACGGTCTCGGTAGAGGATGGACCGGTGTGCTCATCTCAGCGGTTTGGACCTCGGGTAGTCTTCTCTGGTGGGCAGTATGGTTCTGGGGTGCGGGATGGAGACACGCGAAGGAGAAGAAGCGGCGGATGCAGGAAGAGACAGAGACGACGACGACTGGGACTAATAATATTGAGGTTGCGGAGGTGAGTAATGTTGAGCCGAAGTGAAGTGAAGTGAAGTGAAGTGAGGGAGTGATGAGGATATGGTGAAGTATAGGTGTGAAGAGGAGTAAGTTCTTCAAGTTATAGAGAAGGGGGGTGATGATGAGAGAGGGGTGGAGAGGATGAGGAGGTGGTGCTCGAGGTCGACTCTTCAAGCCAGTGACGAAGAAGAGTCGGATGCTGTTTGTGAAGTCGTCAGCGTGCTATCGAGGTTGGATTTGCAGACAGCTTCCAATTAGGCAAAGAACTCCCGAGATGCAGAGGAAGAAGAAGTCGAAGAGACGGAGATGGTTGAGGAGATATAGTAATGTGTAGGTAATGCGCATAGCGCGAGAGATTTTGCCTATATCCTTCTTCTATCCCATATACAATTATATCCTTAGCTGGCTGAATTTTTGTGTCTTCCGAGAAGTATATCTTCATCTCTGCTTGTCCATCCAAAAATCATGAAGCTTGAGCTTGAGAATATTACATTTTATTCCTTATTCCTAATGCCCAACTAACTTATGTAATCCGCACTTGGAAATTTCTCTTGCCATACTAATCCGGGATCAAATATCTGGCTCTTACCTTAACACTAGCTTATAAGCATTATACTCAAAAAGAATATAACTAAAGATAATACCAAAGAGATCCCTTAACGATTTAAATACATAGTTGCATTCTATTTATAATTAATTTATAATTAAATTTAAAGTAAAATCTTATTTATATACTCTTCTAGGATAAATTAATAGTGAATAGCAAGGTTGCTAAAAGTGCCTATCTCACAACTTAGTGGCAATGAAGCATAGATAAGAATTCACTAATTAAGTAACTATTGCGCACAGCAAGAGCGAAAATCTTGCATATTACAAGCTTTAGTTTAGCCTTTTTGAAAGTCGCTAAATACCTGGGCATGTAATAGCTGCGAAAAGCACTACAACTCAACTTTTCTGGTGAATATAACATATGAAGCCAGAGATGTCCATGCCCGTAGAGTTTACGACTAGCTGTTTGCTTAACTAATGTATAAGTGCTAAGTATAAAGTTACAAGGTTTCATCTTGCTTACATGTATTTATAGCATTTAGGTTTTGTTTCTTATATAGCTAGCTATTATCGAATGTGAATTGTTGTTAATTTATGTATAATGCCATTTGAAGCATACTGTTGATTGCGACATTGGTATTGTAGGGATCACCAGGGTCCCTGCTAGCAGGCATGAAACGAAGCTCACAGTAATCTGTACTGTAGTATTCGTTATTTCATTTGTAGACGTTCATTCTAAAAGGTTCTAGGTGGAAGGAAGCTCTTATGCTTCCCTAACGACCGAATATGGACTAGTGCCGGCGAATGCCGCCTAGCCCTATTCTGTCCACGTGATTATACCGACAGGTATTTTGGCTGGAGATGTGCTGCTATAATGCGATATCAAAGAGTGCAGGAACTATAGTAGCTTACATGGGAAATATATGAAAATGCTTTCTTATGCTATTGTAAATAGGATCATCTCACGTCTTCTCATCTATAAGATGTCTTTGTTTATCAAGAGAATAGTACTTTTATTTAAAGCTAATTAGCTATCTTTATATTTGCAAGGAATAAATATGCAACTTTACAAGAACTATACTTATAATTATAAAATTAAAGTTTAATTTTTATTTAGAAATTTGGAATATACTTTATTAAAGTAAGATATTATTAATATAATATTGCTTTTACGTAAATGTTTATATGTAAAGTATAAAGCTTAAAGAAATTGTAAAAGTAGTATATGAATTTGAATAGTATTTTATTTTAATTAAGAATTAATAGTTTAAGATATTTATATTACTTAATCTAAATAGCTTAATACATGGAAAAACTATACATTAGCTGCAAAATTATTTATTACAAATATATACTTAAATATAAAATCAAATATATTAATTACTTATATCTCATCCATAAGCCAGCGACTATTATCCCACCCCCGATTACTATTCCAGTCCCAATAAAAACACGTTTCATATAACCGAAAAACTCCATAGTCTGATTCGGTTCCGAAGCAAGGGGTTTGATAAGCATTTTGTTTCGGCTCTGTACTGACGACATGGTAGGCGTTTCCGACTGTTCCCCCCAGACTTTCAAACGAAGTTGTCCAAAGACGACTGGGGGAAAGAATGGCTGCAATGATTTTGATGATAGAGGAATGCCTGGCTGGATAACTTCTTGCGAGTTAGCTTTAACCCTTTCCAGAAAAAGAAAAGGAAGAAGAAAGATTGGACATGGCAACCACTCAATTCGAGTTGAAGTGAGCGCCATGGAAAGGAAATATGGCCAGGGTGACAAACCTGGTGGAATGACAGACTGGATGTTCCCAACAGAAAGCACCTTGGACCTCGTCCATCGCTCGAAGTAGCTGACGTGTGACTTTGATGTTGGCGCAAGAAGCGCTACCTGGAGCGGGGTCATCTCCAAGGCAGAGATTGCATCTATCACCTGATCAAACGAGGTATACAGAAGCACAAGAAGCACACCTGCCCAATCTGCGGTCTTGATGGCCTCAAAAAGCGCAGATTTGGGACAGGTAGAGCTTTGTGCAAGATGCGAAAGCTCGGCTTGATACGTGTCTCCTACGAAAGGGACGAGACCGAGCGCCGTTAACTCCTTTGAATCAAACTTCAAGCCTAAAGAATTCTTTCCGAATGTTGTGGAGAAGCTCTTCGCAAATGCCTGGATCTCTCCGTGTTTGATGAAAGCGGCGGTCAACTTCTCTGGCGCTAGAGAATGCGGAAGCGTAAACGCATCGTAGAGCTTTTTGGTTAGCTCCGAAGTTACTTTCATTCCATCGTCGACGACTGCTAGGTTGAATCCTAAGACGGTGCTATGGAAAGTAGCAATTGGGGATGATAGTAGGTGCGAGTACCGGATAGGTTGTTTATCTAGGGTCGTCGAAGAGAGATTGTTAGACGAGATATATTTCCAAAACCTTTCAAAAACATAATAATTAACCCTAATTATTCTATCCAAGTATGTACTCACCGATGATGTAGACCTGATCAACTTCATCAAAGATAGGGTCTTGCAGATCTAACTCCTGGAGGAAGTGAACTGACTGGGAATCCAAATACAACTTAGCCTTTTCACTTAACAAAGTAAAAAACTGGCAAGATTTAGACTCAGTGGCTAAGATGACCGTGTTACCAGCTGCTATACTAGATGCGAGTGGAGCGAGAGCATATCGAAACGGGTTGGTCGAGTTGGTCAGGATCAAAGAAACCCCAACTGGAAGGCTCTGCAACGAGGCTGTCCCGGATAGTCGTTGTTGAGAGGTAGTCGATCCCTTTGAAATATGAACATAGTGCCAGGCAATGTCTTGCAATAGTAGTGTATACTCGCGTTCGTAGCCAGCAATCGGGAGTGAAAACTCTATTTGAAGCATTAGCTCAGAATGGATCAGAATAGCAGGGGCAAACCTTCGGCCAATGCTGAGATGAGCTCTTCACGAGTGTCAAGTAGTAGTTGGTGGAGACCGTGTAGCTGGTGGAGCTTCCACCTGTCGTTTCTAAAGGTAACCGCTGTGAGAAAAGCCGCACGGCAGGCGTGAGCGGCCGATACAGCTGACATGGAATTATTGGCCATGAGGAAAGTTGGGTAAGTGTAGATTGAGACTCCTATGATAAGTCCTATTATTTGGGCATTTGCAGACAAACTATGCTACGGGTACGGCATGAGTTAATGGCCGAGGAATTGTGCAGTTATGCAAATAGTCACCATTTTAATCGTACCCCTATGCTATGCGCTCCTTCAGCTCGGTTTTCGGCGACCTTCTTGTCCATACCACCCCGACTCGGTGTTAACATAGTCGCGATGGGGCCGAATTTGTCGCGAGGATAGGTAGCCAAGGCCCGGGAACCTGCCTTCGTCATGCAACTAACCTTATCATGCCAGTCCCTACCCCGCGATTTATTTCTCGACGCGGAGTTTAGAGTTTAGAGACCCTGCATCTACCAGTCATAAGCTAGCCAGCTAGCTAGTGATCATCACTCATGGGTCAATCATGGTCATTGGACGGTCGCCAATCGACTGTTATTACACCACAAACTCCTGAAGTCATCCTTCCATTTTCCCTCTCTTTTGAACAATCAAAGAATCGATAATGCCGTCTTTAGAGCCAGAGATCATAAGTTCTCCACGAGTTCCTGTGCTTTTCGCGTCTCACGGTACCCCTTTGACAGTATGTACCGAGAGTGATTCGACAAGTTGGTGGCAGAAGGTTCGTATATTCGATTTGCAGACGGGATTTCTATTCCTACTTCTCTTCCGTACCTTGATTTCTATTCAACTCACAGCATGCAGTTTGGGAAAGAGGCGTTAGCCCATAATATCAAAGGGATCGTATATATATGCGCCCACTGGACAGAGCTCGATGATCGCATCCGGGTGGGCACGAAATTAAACCCCAATAAGTTACAAATGGAGGTTGCGCCACGCGAATTTTGGGAAAACTATCCGATCAATATCTCGCCAGAACTGGGCAAGCGGGTTGTCTCTTTGCTCCAGGCAGCTGGTCTACCAGATGTCGAAGAGGATCTAGAAGCCGATTGGCACGACGATAATGTAACGCCATCACGCTGGATGTTCCGTGATGGAACTCCTCCTGCGACGTCTGTCAGCCTCAATGCCCGCTATGATCCAGTGTTCCATGTCAAGGTTGGCCAGGCTCTCCGTGAGCTGCAGAAGGAGGGCATCCTCATCGTTGGATCTGGCTCAATTGTGCATAACCTCTTCCGAGCCAGCTGGGTTCCTTTCCTCTTGAATGGGGCTCGGAATACCCTCCAGCCAGAATACAAACCAGATCAATGGGCGTTGGATTTCGAGCGGGCAGTCCGTGACACGATTTTGTCTAATTCGGTAGGCTTATTCTTTCGTAGGATAATGTTATAGTAAAATGCTAAACTTGCCAACTCATAGGGTCCGCGTCTCGCTGGTGCTCTGGTACGACTGACGGAACATCCATGCTACAAAGTTGCGCATCCGTCTAATGATCACTTCTACCCTCTGCTCGTCATTGCAGGGGTCGTTTCCGACGAAGAGGACGAAGGCGTATATGGGCGCAAAATGGCAGAGACGTGGGACATGGGAAATGTATGCTCGTCCCAGTATCTTTGGGGAACCTGGTCAGGTGAGTCTCCAGTTGTAAAGTATTGATTATAAGTTTGGTACTAGGAACCACTAAATCTAGTAAGTAATAGGCTCACCAAGCGAGTACGTTCTATCTCATGAATAGGAGAAAGTGGAGTAGTCATCTGACGCTACACGTGCGGTGCATGATGCCCGATTCGGGATTTCTGTCATGGCCACTTGCCACACGCCTCTTGGATTGCTGATATGCTTATTGATAACGCATCGTTCATGCTTACTTTCATTTACCTACCTAGTTACCTACCTAATTTTGCAAAGAAGGTAGCACGTGACATTATCTTTTGCGGCTCCAAATCTCATGCCCTCCTTTAATGGCGTTACTAATGGAGACCACATCGATAATTTAAAATTTGTTAATATCCTATCATTGGATAGGCATTTCAATTGCGTGAATGTTCCATATTTAATGGGACTTTACAATGAAGTCAGCTCACTTGAGCACTACCATTTACATCACCTAGTCAAGTTTCCCCACCCTGATATTCAAGACAATCTTATTCCAGTATGTATATTCTTAGCCTCCATACGCCTACCATTCCAATCCAGCCTGCACGCTTAATTGCACCAGACTCGCATTCTATTCCGTCGTACCCCTATTCACCATGCTACCACCCATGCTAAATTCAGTTTGCCGAAACGCTAAATAATCATGGTAGATCTCTTTCCCTTCCCTCGCCGAACAGATATCCTGCCTCTAGGCAATAAGCACCACCGCCAGCCATGCCTTTCTCACTACCCCAGCAAACAACACTCGCGTCGACAATACCGCTTAATACGCCTTCCATTGCACCCAAGACACCCCAGCCGATGAAACTTGCTACTAGACCGACGACATAGGCGTATGCGCTCCCTCGGATACCTTTTCCGCCTGGCATGGCGATGTCAAGTTGACGCGCAGTCGCGACCCAGCCACCGAAACCAAGGGCTGTAGCCATGATGAATCTTGTTGCGTGAAGCAGAAGCTTAGCCAGGCGGTATGGCAGGAGAGAAGAACCTTGATTCCGAGCCTTGAAGGACCGTGGTGTTAAAGTTGTAGTAGGCGTGTTGGGGGCAAGGAAGGTCATCTGGCTGAGTCCGCGAGCAGAGGCATGGAGAGGTTGGGAGTGGATTGCAGCGTAAGTCAGGGTTAGGGGATTGGTGAGAGCAACAATCGGAGTCGGGATGAATGTATAGAAGAAGATACTGACGATGCTCATCAACCGGGTTGGAAGTACTAGGAGAGGTAGGCGGATTAACAGAGCGATAAGCGTCGAAAGACAGATCGTGCCGAAGAGTGTTGTCGTAGCATGACTGAATGCCGCTGTCACTATCTCTCTCGATGTGGGAGCTGGCACAATATTCCGATGGAAATACCACTGAGAGACTGTCGCTGCTGTAGTTGATCTCTGGATACCGCTGATTACGGAAAGGGTCCAAATGTACATTAGTACAAAGTATACCGCTAGCCACCAGCTTGTTGCATCAATAATGAACTTTGTGACACTGGTAGCTAAGTGGCCACCTAGGAATACTCTTGTGAACATTCCTAGCCACATCCAAGTCCATATGACCACAGCTGCCAGTGTTGCAAACCCCATACCAAGGAGCGCTTGGTTAGCAGCCAAGATCCTCGTCGAAAATTCTAAGATCCCAATCGCTTTGTTCAGGGAGTGGCGGCCTCTATAAATTGTATACAGCCACACCAGGGCCAGGACTGCTGGGATGAATGATAGCCATCGCATGGCCTTGTCCTGAAGACTCCTTCCTGCTTCCGATCCTTTGTAGCTTGCGATGAAAGGATACAATGAGAAGGAGATGAGAATAACAGGCACCGCAAGGAGGAGCAGGTGTGCGAGGGTCCTGGCAAATGACCGTAATAATGCAAGCCATACCAGCGAGACAATGATGGAAACCACAGTATCTACGGCAAACAGATGGAACGAGGCGTGCAGTGTCGAATATATCGTATCACCAATGTTCTTCGAGGGCGTTTCTGTATGCAGGAAGATCAAGAAGAAAGTGGCAAACAGTCCCCCGAGGCATATTAGGTAAAGAGATCCAAAGAAGATATCGTGCTTCGGCGCTTCCCCTAATGTTGTTGCTATTGTTGCTGGAACGGTTTCTACCGAGCTTGGTGGTCGAGGTATTCCTGTTCCAGCAATATAAGCAGCTTCTCTATCTTGCTCATGCTTCGAGTCTGTTGGTAACCTAATCGCGCCGGGTTTCGGACCTGGTCTGAAGTTTTGAAAAGCGGGAACACTCTCATCGTCTCGCATGTCTGCCATGAGATCATCCGGCGGATCGTCATCTTCGATCGTCGACTCGAGCCCAACATCTACCATCTTGTCTTTCCCTTTGCTGCTCTCGCTGACAGCTCTGCTCTCATCCTTATCGCTAGGATCCGTCTCCTCTCCGATGGTGCCTGGTGTCCGCCCTCGCTCTCGATAGCTTCGACCGCCTCCATTCCAACTGCTCTTTATTCCGCGGCCTCTGCCCCGATCTTCGGCAGCTCTTCCGTCCTCATCCTTACTTTGCTCTAACGAGGCGTTGCTGACATCCGGGTCGGTCTCGGAGCTCTCCTCTAGCCTCTGAATGGGGGCGAATGTTCTTCGAGACTTCTGCAGGGCGAAGAAATCCGCAGTTTCCCTTTCTCGCTCCTCCTCGTCGTCTTCTTCTCGAAATTCATCTAAAGCACTATGGAACAAAGGCGCATCTGGAGCTGCGGTATATCGTGTGGTAAAGCCGCCGATGGCTGAGAGGTTTGCAGATTGGTATGGGTTACCATGCCGTGATGGATATCTGCGAGAGGAGTTCTGGAAGGGTTGGTTTGCTCTACGGTATCTATCGTTTGGGTTCTGTGGAGGACCCTCGGCATTATCAGGTTGTACGAAGTTCGAGAACCTCGACTGTGATTGTGCTAGGAATCGTGAAGCATCTGAAGGACATATTAGAGCCTGCTAGGAAGCTCGAGGTTAGGAACGACTTACATTCTGAGAACATCTTCAATAATTCATGAAATTTGGAAGGAAACAGGCAGCTCCGGCGTCGCGTGCGCTGATAAGGCCCTCCGTCACCGCCTCACGAGATGGTTGTACTCCGATTCCTTTGTTCGCTGTGGGTTGCGCGGCGAGAATATACCTAATGTAACGTTTGGAAGTATAGACGAACGTATGAGAAATGGATTAAGAGCAGTATTCTGAATGGGCGATTTGGTGGTTGTGGGAGAATGCAATGCGTGAATCACACCTCTGGTTAGGCAGTGGCAGCATCACAAGATGATCCTAGCAGACGGTACCCAGCTCGCAGGTAGATAATACACCGAATCGTGCCGCCACACGTCTACGAAGTATTGCCCGGGGCGCAGTGGGACGTCCGCGCGACAGTGGTCAGCCTGTACTGCCGTACTTTGAAAGGTTTCGGTATGGTTGGAGGCCTGGTTCTTGGTTCACAGGTCAATGATCTCGAGTCTTGAATGTGACTTGTTGCAGGTGATATGCTTCCGCATCCAGGCCGCCGCAATCGTCAACTCCATCTCAAAGACGCTAAGATAGGACTAGTGCCAATCAAGGTCCTGGTGGTCCAGGCACATCAGAAGGGTCTCAGAGAAAACGCAAGGCGACACGAGTTGACGATGAGCTGTCCCAGTCTCGGATAAAGATAATAGTCTCAGTCAAGACCCTATTTCTAAATGTTTATGCTTTCACGAATGTCGCCCTTTTGCAGACTTTTAAACAACCTTTAAGCTTACGTCTTGCCACAAGGATTACCACCGCCGAGCCTCTTTGATCGTGTGCCTGCGAACCGTCCACATTACCTAGGTATTCCTTATGGCGTCCCCATCATGGGACTACATTGCAAAGCTCGTTTGTATAGGTGATAGTGGGACGGGGAAATCATCACTCACAATACGACTATGCGAAGGTCGCTTCTCTCCGCATCATGACGTTACAATAGGCGTCGAATTTGGATCTCGAATCGTGCCGGTAACTTTACTCGGAAGATCTGTGAAATTGGTATACTGACTCCGAGGCTTTGTGGCTTAGGTTGGACCACCAAATACTCCCGCTCCCAAACCTGCGATTTCACGAACTGCTTCAGAAGCAGATGTCTCGGACGGTCTACCAGAGCCGAGGCGGAAAGAACCAGAGGTCGAGCAGAAGCATATGAAGCTGAGTTTGTGGGACACTGCGGGCCAGGAAACGTATAAGAGCGTTACTAGAAGCTATTTTCGCGGTGCTTCGGGAGCATTACTAGTATTTGATATCTCAAGGAGGCCGACATTTTTGCATGTGATGGACTGGTTGAACGATTTAAGGCAGATTGCTGAGCCGGATATTGTGGTGGTTCTGGTTGGTAACAAGAGTGATCTGGCTGCTGGGGAAGAGAATAAGCGTGAGGTGACGGAAGAGGAGGCCGAGGAATGGGCGAAGAAGAATGGCGTTCTCGAATATGTTGAGACGAGTGCGAAGAGCGGCGAGGGCGTAGAGATGGCATTTGGACGGGTCGCTGAGCGGATATACCAGAATGTTGAAGCTGGAAAGTATGATTTGAACGATCGACGATCTGGGGTCAAGGGACCTCCTATAGGAGCCAGTAAGGGCATGAAGCTGGGATCACCGGCAAAGAAGGCAGGCTATGGTGGATGCTGTTGATACGAGAGATTGCTGGTGCTGTACAAACATCAATCGTGCATTGTTGGCGTTGGGAGTAGGTAGATATACCATGCGCATGGAAGGCGTTGTCATAAAAGAAGGGGCATTGCTAGAGCTGTCGTCGAAGTTATGTTTCAACCTTTCTTTGTGATACTTACTTGCCTAGCTTGTGGAACACTTCTTCTCAAGTCGCCTAGACTTTTTGGGCAATAAGGAGACCAAATATAATCCTAAGATAGCGTCTAAATAAGTGCTTAACTTGAAAAGGCCAATTGTGGAAAGATATATATCTCAACTTTATTCTTGCTGAATAGCTCCGATCTGGACTTTAGATGTCCAATCAATGTTGAGAGCAGGAAAGTCGGAAGGCAAAGGAGCGTCGCATTCTTTTACGACAATGTAAATTCCTCACACGAGCTGATACCACAAATTAATTCCCACTCCCAGCTGCCTCTATCTGATCATAATAGCATGCCTGCGAATGAATGGTGACAACCACCTCAGCTTCGAATCAAGACTATCACGTGATGTATATAGAACTCATAAGACTTTGGCTACTAGGCACGCAATTCTACCACCAAAACATCAACTGCAACAAAACAAATTGAATCCCTCACTTTTACAGGCAGCGGCTGCAGATTCTTCCAGAAGTATCGGTCTTGAGACAATCCGAGCAACAGCTTTGAAGAAGTGGCTCGGAGGGCTGAGAGCGATTGTGGCTGAGCCGCGATTACGCAGGTGAATGAGGGGCAAACTTACAGGCAATCGAATCACCCACCGTCTTAACCTTAATCCGCAGTTGCTTCTTCCGCGCCGAGCTTTCCTACATAAACCCAACTGGCCCTTTTCGTGGCATTTTACGGAACAGAATCTCACACCTGTTCTTTGACAAGAACTCATCACGATGAGTGACTTCCTGCCGCCGAGTGGTCCCCCGCCGCCCAAGGCTCCCGTAGTCCCGGAGGGCTGGAAAGCTCAGTGGAACGACCAATACAAAGAATGGTACAACGCAGCACTATGCCCCTTTCTTCAACAGCCTGAAATCTGACATGTTCCTAGGTTCTATGTCAACATCTACACAAAGAAATCACAATGGGATAAGCCTACCGAACCCATTTACCCACCTCCTGGCGATGATGCGCCTCCAGGCCCCCCTCCAGGTTATGCGGGCGGTGGAGTGAGAGCATCAGACACGAAGCAGAATCCCTACGATCCACAACCCAATACCGAATCGGATGCGGAACTCGCCCGCCGTCTGCAGGCCGAAGAAGATGAGCGTGCGCGAGGATTTGGCGGCTCTTCGAGCGCCATGAATGATTATGCCAATACCCCCGTGCCTCAGTCGCAATCACCATACGGTGGACAAGACCTGCCCCCAAGAGAGCAAAAGAGAGGTTTCTTAGGCAAGCTATTGGGTAAGACTGGTGGCAGCTCTAGCGGTGGATACAGACCTCAACAAGGCTATGGAGGGGGTGGATATGGTTCCCCACCACCACAGCAATACGGTGGCTATCCTCAGCAAGGTTATCCACAGCAGGGCTACCCTCCACAAGGCTACCAGCAAGGTTACGGCCCAGGCCCTGGATATGGTGGCGGGTATGGCGGAGGCGGAGGTGGATATGGAGGAGGCGGCTATCAACAAGCACCTCCCAAGAAGTCAGGAGGTATCGGTGCCGGAGGTGCCGCGGCTCTGGGTCTGGGTGGTGGTTTGATCGGTGGCATGTTACTTGAAGACGCAATCCAGGACCACGATCAGAGCGAGTACAATCAAGGCTATGGTAAGCTCCGAGATTCTTTTGAGGGCATAAGGTGGTTGCTAATTCTCCTGCAGAGCAAGGACAAGACAACGGTGGTGGTGATGACGGTGGAGACTATGGAGGTGACGATGGAGGTGGAGGAGACTTCTAAGCAAAGCCAAATACTCTACTCCAGAGGATAATAGTGCCATAATACCGGGGACGAGGGGTCAAGCTGATGACCGGTACGATTTTCCTTTATTGACTTGCATGCATGGCTTTCTCCAGATTTTCTACACCACAACTACAACCAATCAGAGCTCGTAGCCAAAAAGAATAAGACTTCATGCCCTGCCTCCAAAACAATCCCCATCAATTATATTTTACAAGAGCAAACCCTACTATCCCGCGCCAAGTCCCTCGCGAACTTCCACTACTGTATCCATCCGTATTCACCGGGCCCGCGGAAGTTGCAAGCTTCTACCGCGGCACAGCAACAGCACCCAAACCTCTAGCTCCAACACTCTAGGAAGCTAGGATTGGATTATAGTAGCTTGCATCCCCAGACTAGTTGTTGGTTCGCAGCGACATGCCACGCTTTCGTTGCGCGTCGCGATTTTTAGCTTGGGAGGCTAGGAATGAAAGCTTAGTAGCTTCACGCCTTGCCTTCTTTCTTTTTTCTTTTTTCTATCAGCCTCATTAGCGAGTTTACGAACAGCTTTCACTTTGCTATCGCTAGGTGATGCTACTTTGATACAGGATGGGTATCAGGATGCTGGTTGGAAAACTTTCTCTAGGTGTAATGCTTCTTCTTGTTTTGATGATTTTGCTCGGAAGAATCCTGTGAGTTCTATATATATTCTGTTGCTACAAGGGATATTTAATCTTCTCAATAAGGTCTAGATAAAGGTAAATGGAGATAAGATGACCTAAAAACTTCCTCATTTCTGCTAGAAGCGATTTCAATAAATCTATATCCTCCACGGATGTACAACAACTCAAGGCTACTCATATATAGAGATTAAACAACTGAGATCCTCAAATCTATCACATCATAACCTTTCTCTCGATTGCTAAGAACATCCTCCTTGAATTACATGGTCGGCTTTATAACTTCTTTTATTTATCGACATCAACTATGACAATAATGGAGTGGCAGTTTTCTTCATCTTGATTCGCTCGGAACTGGATCAACTCGATGACTACGAGGCTACCGAGAACTATCTGTATTCGTAGGCCTGAAAACTCGATATGTGACTACGCGAAGAAATCTCTAGCAGCAAGTCCGGATTTCTGGTCCGAATCGCAATTTTGACGTATACAAAAATCTCAGCAGGGAAACTGTAGGTCCGAGTTCGCGCCGACTACCTTCCAGCTTGAATACTTTCTTTTGATGTGTCTTCTACAATATACCGCAACACAGCGTTGAGACTTCACCTTCTCGTTTAAGCCGAACTTGCATGTTTCTGCAACTGGCATTGGAAATCATATCTGACTTATGATGCCGAATTACGAGGTGCAATGTTCTTGAAGCAGATTCACAATCTTGAAGACATTACGGTGAGCTCTAAGCTACCTAGTAGGTTGAGCGGCGAGAGCACACCCGCAGACATACTAGAATCGTCCCACATATAACACAATTGCCAGTAATATCTAGTACTCTAGTGGTACGCTGCCTGTATTCTTATCTTGAATCAACAAAGGAGGGATTGACTTGGTTCGGTATAGCGAAAGCTCCTTATTGCATATTCCTCTCGGCTTGGATTTGTACATATCATCTACTAGTGCTCTGCAACCTAAACGATTCTCTCAACTATACAAAAATCCTGCGGCGTCATCCACTATCACAGTCTATTGAACGACAATATTACCTTTAATAGAAACAATTACTCTTATGGTAACAACAACGTTTCCAAACTCCTTGCTATTATCATTTGCGACGACGTCCTCACCCCTCCTTTAATGCACCATCATCCAGGAGTTATTAGTGGCGGTCTAATGGTGGAGCAGAAGAGTTCGTTGTGCTTATGTGCCTACTTTGGTGACTCTGTGTAAAACCTGGTAGGAAAGGCTATGTGATAAGAGAAGAACTCTGGTGTGCTAAGGAACTAGTTTCGAGCTGATATTCGTACACATAAGGATGATCGGTATCAACGAAGTAGCCTTTGAAACAAACATTAGGAGAGAAATAAGAACTACACGCTTCACTAGAAGCATGAGCTATGGCGATATAACCTCGTCTATCCCTGGGCCACGTGGAGGACATGCACTTGCAATCAATTCTTCCAGCATCACATCATAACCTCTGTAATCTTGCAAAATTCATTGCTCCTATATACCGCACAGCCCTGGTCTTCTTCATGATACAATATTCGCAGAATCACCTCGTGATACCCTTCTCGGAAGGGGCTCTCTCTTCTCTCTTATCCTTCGCACTCGAGCTAGGAGCTCCTGCCAGCCAAGCTGCGGGATCGAAGCTTTGCAATGGATTTGCTTGCGTGCCGCCGGACAGAGGAGATGATTTCTGGCGCTCTTCGAATTCGGCTTTCATCTCGGGGTCCACTGTAGATGGCGATTAGCATTTGATAAGTTTGGAAGAACGAAGGGCCGTACTATTGTCCATGATGTATGGCATGCCGAACACGATGATCATGCTAACTCCTGCGATCAGGATCATCGGGTTCTTGAGCAGCGATATAGGCGAAACTTAAATACTATTAGCAATCATTCAGCAGGAAGGCATCTCTCCGTTTGGTATTCTATGACGTCCGTTAAGAAGGGAGACTCACATCCAGCTCTCTCGATATAGTAGTCCTTCCCTCCCCTCACAGCAACGTCAAATCCCCAAACCCCAACCTTTCCTTCAACCTCTTTCACAGCTACAGCCTCTCCTTTGTTTCCCCACTCATTGCCTCTAAACGTTCCCCAAACCATCACCTCTTGCACATCCTCCACTCCCGCACCGTTTTCCTTCAATTTCAGCCCTTCGTGCACATCGACTCGTAGGGGAGCGAAGGCATGTGTATGGCAGTGTACATCAAGGAGATAGCTTCCCGATGTCACATTTCTGAATTCGAAAGTGTTGGCTACGGTTAAGGGCGCGGAATAATGGTGTGAGAGAGTAGTGAGAGTAGCGTGTGTAGAAGGCGGAAGGGTGGATGGCTGTTGGAGCTGAGGAGTTGAGGGGACGCTGATACGGAGATGGGTTGCAAGTACTACAGGAAGCAAGAAGAACGAGGATAGGGGTGAGAGACGCATTGTGACGGTTGTTCGTGGAATGCGATGGGATAGAACTGGAAGTTGAAGCTTGAGGTACGAATTGCGATGGAAGAACGTTCTGCCGAGGATTGGCCGCAGGCGTCTGAACTTCTGGCATCTTTCTTCGACCTCAAAATCACTTCTAAACTCACATTTGAGGGGGCCTAAATCCGTGCACAGGATTGAAGGGACTAATTTAAAGTTATAAAGCATTTCATTATGTACCTTGAGCTCAGGACATAGGTGACAAGTGTCAAGCCTTTGAAGGGGAACCTTGCATTATGCTTTGCTTGATGCCATTACATCCCTTTGATCTTTTTCTCTTTTGTCTTGATCTGAAATACGAAACGATATGGTAGCAATCTTGATGCACAACATTTGAGGTCTCAGTAGCTCAACATTTAAGCAATGAGTCTCGAGCCTAGAATCCGACGGCGAAAGGGGACGGACTTCTTTTATGCTCATTGTCCAGGCTCGATCTCGATATTGAGGTTAATCAAGTGTCAACCATAATTAGGAAATTGAATATCTAGACAATAAAAATCCTATCATGTCATTTTCATCTCAAATATTTAAACGTCAAAATTTCAGCGCAAAAATTAGAGATGCATATCAACTTCCTATATCTAAGTTAGCTGCGAGAGTCGTTCTACATCTTCGATATTTGAAGAATTTGGGTACACAGCAAGAGCTGCTAGGCTTATATTACAGAGATGGAACATCAGCCTTAATGGATTGCAAGAAACCCTGCTTGATTTAAAACTCGTCGCTGTGCAAGTCCCACCATCAACAAGCATTGCAAAGACTCGCGTGTGTAGACTGTTTGGGACCAAGATCTCACTAGTACACCAAATCTAGCGAATCCATCTCAAAATCCAGCCAAAGATACGCTAACAGTGTATGACACTGTTTTCCATACCATAGAAGTGTAGCCTTTCTAACCACACTTCTTCGACATGCCGGTATAGATTCCTCGTAGGAGCGTTTACAACGAGGTCATATGTGCTCATATCATTTCTCACGACTTCAATCCATCCACTATGATATGTCCTCGATTTGGCGTTCAGTGTTCGGCGCCAAACTCCACGTCCAGACTGATGTTCTCAAGGGGCACCCGATCATATTCCGCAGTGAGAAGCACTCCTTCCAAAGCAGTCTTTGCGCCGTTTAGAGACGTCTCGGTGGACCCTCAATATCCTAATGTCTTGAGAACTTGGTGATATATCCAGCACAACCTAAACTTGTGACAATGGCAATGTCACGTGTATTTGTTGCACGTCGTGGCGTCCGGACGTCCCTTCCCCTCTCGATTTACGGAAGTCCGCTTACCTATAAATAAGGGACGGCCGAGGGAGGGATGTTCGACATATGCGATGTGCAACAAAACTTAAACAAGCCATGGGACCATCATTAGTCAGGAAGATTTCCAATTCCCGTACTCGCTATTTCCCTTCGTGTATTAAAACAAGTTTTATGGGCTTTCAGGCTCGGATGCCGTCCATATACGTCATCAAACTATCCCACTCGGTCTATAATACAGATCAGCATCAAAACTGGACTCGTTCAAGGAAGATTTGCCATACCCAAGCCATGCTAGCAGGACCAAGCCACTGCTGAGGCTGCAGTCTCTCAGCCAATAATCGCATCTGATCAGACCCCAACCAATCATTGCTTTGCGCATTATTATTCTCCTCTGAAGCGAACAAAGTCACATTCGATGACTGATTCGGCGACGGAGAAGCACTCGAAAATTCGTCAGTCTTTCTGTTCGATGTGAGGAGAAAGTCGCACTTACAGCAAACATTTTAATATCCTCGCAGATTTTTCGCAGATTTTACTTCGTGCAGTCGAGGCTTCAAATCTAGCAAGAGTCTCATGCAATGTCCTCTTGAACTTCTGGTACTGTGGTTTATATATCGGCATCAAAAGCGCAACTGCAAGCACAGCTGCAGCGTGGAAGGCGTGGAAGCTTCCAATGCCATTAGTGTACCACATATAAGGTCGAAAGTTTGGCGTCTCTGAAATAATTCGGTAGATGTCCAAGAGAGCTTCTGCAGATGCGATACAGCGGATTTGTGATTCATTGGGGACGTCGAGCCCGAGGATTGATTGAGCGAAGAATGGTCTGTGTAATAAAAGGAAGAGCTGATGCGCATAGGCTTGGAGAATATGTAGGTGCATTGTGTGGTGGACCGGTAATGAATCAAAAGTTGAGTCTGTAAGGTAACGGCTATCCCATGTCTCCTGAGTGAGGCAAATTTGCTGATCTAACTGTTGGATAGCTTGTCGACTAGGCTCCGAAGAACTGAAAGTCTCATGACAGATCTTTGTGGTCAAGTCGTAGAGTTTGAACTTGAAAAGCAGATATGACATTTGGGTTGGTCCACCGAGATGTTCTTGGATTCCAGCGAGGGTGATGTCAGTGTCATTGACATCTGCAGGCAGTTGAACTTCGTATGTGACCTTCCATGATGGATCTAGATTGCCCAAAATGGTGTTCTGGATCGTGTATAGCATCATTAAACCTGCCCAGCAACGTCGCCTCTCTTCGCATTGAATGGGATCCAAGTTGAAGGTCGACGGGTCAATGTGACAGCCAAGTGCTATTGCTACATTGTAAGTCATTCCTGAAAGCTGTCAGATTCGGAGTCTCTAGAATTTTTACGACTTTACTCACCCAGAAGGACCCAAGTGTGATCTTGGCTATGGCCCATTGCATATACCAACATGATCAAGGCTTGAAGTGATTGCACATTGTGCTTGCCCCAGAAGACACCTTGCTTGGCTAGACATTTCATCGCAGCCTCACGATAACGTTTGCAAAGTACTCGGATATTGTTACATGCATCTTGGCCTCGTGCTAGATCTCTGAGTACAGAATCATTTTCCTCCAGAGCAGTAACAGCTAGTGACAACAAGATGAACAGTATCGCTAGCCACGAGAGAGGGACTGAGGAAGGATTTTCAAGGAAGATAGCGTACTGCTCATGAAACGTAGGATCATGTAAGATATGAAAAAGCTAAGTATGGTTAGATGCGTCAATTAAGAATGCATTGAACATACCGGTGAGAAGACAGTGAAGTATCTGTTCTTCAATACCTCGCATTGCTGGGTTGGCGGCAAGATTGACAGCAATTCTTCCATCGATGCAACGGGCGAAGCATTAAATGGAAATCCAAACGAGGCCCCAGAATCTTCTTGATCTTCCAAAGAAGGAGTAGCGATTGACAAATTCGTATTTGCCAGTACCGACGTCCATTGCGAAGACCGCGGCTCATAGCGCGTATCCCCGTTCGAAGACGAAGACAGGACTCCTACCTCGCGAGGAGAAGGTCGATCGGGCGAATGAGTTTGATGTGAAGAAAGTTCGGTCGTAAATGACTCTGGTGAGGGCTGCCCATAAATATTCTGTCTCGGTGCAGACGACACTGGACTCATATTACTCCCACCGGCAGTTGAAATTTGTGCATCAGTTTGTCTCCTCAACAAGTTCTCCAGATTATTAATTCTATTCAGTAGCTCATCATTCGAAGGGGAGGTCGAAGTCGTATAAGGCTCATCCCCAGAACTTGTGCCTTTGTAGAAACAACGGTCCACGCATCCTCTTCGCTGACAAGTATCGCATGGCGGGCGGGTCCTCGAACATTTGATCTTTCTTCGACGACATGGCTCACAGCTCACGGGCTGTCGAACACTACGTGCTGTATTCATTGAATGCGAAAGGGTTGGGCCGGCGGTGAAAGTCTCAGCGAGCTCCATCATGTGGTGATGTTGATATGAATGTAATGTACGGAGAAATCTTGGAAGGCATGGCTATGCCCGGAGCGGGGGCGGGGAAGTGGAGTAGATCGTCACGTGGGAGGCAAATCCCGCAGCATTTCCATCATGTAGATTATACAAAGAAACTCATCTTCATCAAATTCTCTCCACCGTTGTCCACTCAGAATCTCCTATTTGCATCAAGACTTCTAAAACCGAAGTTCTGAACAAAACACTGACTCTTCGTCGTGACATGCGGTCCGGGAACTCGGAAAGGAGAGAAGTGCGTTAAGCGAGAAATACTTCTCTCACTATATTCTAGCGCGCTGTGCTACGGTTTTAGGCGTCTCATTCCTAAAATTTTAGGTTTCAACGCCTAAAATCCAGCATCTCGATTACCCTAGCTAACTCTGTTCAGGTCATTCAGCACTTGCTGGACAAGGGTCATCATCATCTTTCCATATCTACGACCTCCATGTTTCTAACTTCTGCAAGTAATATAATACGCATGTTAGTGACCAACACATAGGGATAAATATGCAAACCATTCTACGGATGCCACCCTAAATTTCAACGGAGATTCAAGTTTGAGCATTCAGACTTCAGGAATATCTCATTATAGCGAGCTTTTCACCGCCAAAAAGCAAGTAGTATTGACGTTTCCTGGGAAACAGAATTCTTACACAAGTGCTTGAATCTAGGTGAGTTTATAGCTTATAATATCCTAAAATGCTAGCAAGGAGGACTATTGTAGACGCCATTTGCCGGTGATCTACGTCTTGAACGAGCAAGAGAACCTTGAACTGCAATGCTAAGAGCTTGGTGCGAAATGTGATGCAGCTAGGTTTGCTTGGCGGTTAAGCTTTCCAATATAATAACGTTCGCTGACCCTCAAGCTTTGTGAAGTTCTTCACATTCAATCTGCGAGTTGAATATAAAGACGCCGGATCTACTGTATCTACTCGACCTCATAGAATGTTCTAAATCACGATCAATGTTTTCGCGTCGGAGCTAGTTTTGTCTCAGGTATCAGTCGCACCAGAGGTTCAATTGTTACTCGAAAATTGAAGTCATCAGCCCCTGAAAGAACATAAGCGAGCCCCTATAACCTTAGCGAGGCTCCCCTTCTGACCCCGCACCTCCAGGTCGAAAAGCGAAATTCATGGCATGCATGTGTATGCGCAACACTTTGAACCGAGATTGAACCAAAAAGTTGTTCTCACAAGCAAGATGCGTGTGGCTCCGGTTGGATATTCCGACAGTGGCGGCTTCAGCCCAAATGTGTCTCAACTGCGCTCATAACGGTTTCTCATTCAAGGTTATGAGCTGCAAGGCTGATGTGGAAGGCTAGGTGTCTCGCACGAGGGCCGCGAGACATATTCCTACTGTAAGACAGCCACGGAGCAGGAAGCCCGTAACTAGCGAGATGTTAGAATACATGTGACACATTCACACCACTCATATAGCTTCTATGCAAGGGTCCTGCAATCCGTCAGCAAGTTGGTTCTTCGTCCTGCTCGAGGTTAACCGTTCCTGGCGTTCTATCAGCAGGTATCGACGGGGGAATAATTCTTTACGCCAGGTTTTTAGACAGTCATAAGGCTATATTGCAGACATTTCAATGCGACAATTATGAAGCACAGTGCCACTAGCCACTGAATGCAGCTTAGCATAGCATTTTTCGAGCTAATTGACTCGGTATAAGGTTCTCTCCAATGTCTCAAGCCACAAGGCTATTGAACTCACAGATCAGCACGCCTTACCGGCCATTATTTGCGTATACAATAACCCTAGATTACCGAGACAGAATATCCAGAACAAGCCACATCTAGGCTGAACACAGACCCGACTCTAAGCTAGCGCCGGAAGCGCCCCAGAATGTCGTTCATCCCCACCAATTCTTCACCGTTTCTCCACATTCTCCATTCTTTTGCCTTGATCGTCTCCTTTCAAGTCAAATTATCGAATGTTTGTTTGTTGACAGGAAGTAGATTTTGACAACGGTACTTCAAGATTCCCTTCATTCTACTGCTCCTTATCCTCGAGAAGCTCCCCAAGAGCAGAGCTTAACTCAACGTTGAAATCGTGCGGAACATGCAGCCATTGCGCACAATTGTCAGACTTCAAAATAAACTCTAGTTTCACTGTATCACCATCATCGAGGTGGATCATTTCCCAAACAAAGTGGCACGGGGTCTTTGGCACAATATTGCATCACAAGTGATGTGGTTTGGTTACCTAGGTATACAACATCACAGCTGCCCAAACTGTGCAACCTTGGGCAGAAATTTGAAAATTGCATTTCTGATCTAGACACGTAAATCAGTGTTGCGAGTAGTGTGAATAGTTCAGTTCCGTACAGTTTCACAAATTATTTATACGTACTCAGTGGTGATTTTATTAGTAGATACGTACGAGTAAAAAAAACTGAACGTACGCACTAAACTGCCCGTATACTAATGTACTAGCTTGATGCCAAGAAATCCAAAAGAGGAAAAGCGTTTAGTCCAAACTAGGAAATAGTGAAGCTATTTAGAAGTCTACGTATTTACTAACTCTTTATAATGTCCAAATTAGGAAATAGTGAAGCTATTTAGAACTTTGCTTATTTACTAACCTCTTATAGCATGCTTATTTTTACGAATATATAATTCAGCAAGTTTTATATTATTATATCGTCGCTAAGGACTTCGTCGGCGTCAAAATAGGGGGGCTAGGAGCTCAAACCCCTTATCTACCGATGATTCTTCCGTACAGTAGTATACGGCCCAGTGGTATCCGTTTGAAGATATACTACGTCGTACTACGCCGTATTTTTAGAGAGTGAACTGAACGTACGTCCGTATAGAAAAGCTTGTACGGTATGAACGGAGTGGGGCGTTTGCTTATATACGGCAAAACTACTCGCAACACTGACGTAAATTAAGATGTGTTTACTTCGGGGAATGCTTACCATGAGCGCATAACGTACTCTCCCCCTTTTCAATATATCTGAAAATAAATCTCACTCAAATGAGCAATGGCATTTGGTAGGCGCTTAACTTCTGTGGGTCCTTTGGCTTGCCGAGAAATGTTGGTGGTATTGTAGAAATGCAGGTTAGGGACAAATTGAGTGGGGGAAAAGTTCAAGTGGATGTTATGGTCCTGGTTCTAAAAATCGAGGTGTGTAGTACCAGTGCACGGTACGTCGAGCAGATCTCATTCCTTTAGCTACTTGACGCCCAACCCCTCTCGCCCATAGTGATGGTGTGGTCCGCGCTTGTATAATCGAGATTTTGGTGGAACTGCATATCTAGCACTACAGAGATAGGGTTATTGTTAGGTGACGGCAGGAGCGACTTTAATGCTCTTGTATTTAGTCAACATTCTTACTCTAACATTTAATCAAGTCTCATCAACCTCATAATGCGTCTCCTAACACTTATTCTCCTTAGATATTCCCAATCTCTCTTAATCGTGAGTCCTGGGGATGAGATGCATTGCACAGTCAGCGCAACGTTACTCGCTTTAGATATTTAATTGATACCCAATCCCGCCTTCCGTAGTGATACAGTGGCCCATGCCTGTGAGTTATCGAAATTTAGGCAGCTTTGCACAACCAGCACCACAAAGACTGGGCCATGCCCATACTATAAAACTTAATTGATGCAGTACCTTTCTCCACATTGGAGGTTGCTACATACGTTATGGTCGTCTCTGGTAGTGTTACTCATATTTACCCCTTTGAGGTTCTCAATGCTCCAGTTGATTCCTCATCCATATTCTCTTCTTGTCCTACTCTTCTAGTCTCATTTTGAAGCTTCTCTTTCGCAATCATGTCTGGCTTGACCAGACAACAGATGTATTCACGATACAAACAGCAGGAGGATTGGGCCAAGGAATTTTTGACCCATGCACAAAGCATCATCGACAGTTCAGGGAGCAGTCTTCCTGAGAGGCTTGAAGAGGTCAGACTTCTCATTGAACATACGCTGATTGCCGCTGATGAGTGAGTATTTCTATATCCAAATTAAATATTTGAATCATGCTGACTTGAATCCATAGGGTAATGCAGCTACGAGGGGACATCCGGCAATATTATAACAGCGACCCAGGCCACGACCAGGCAATCAACTGGGTGTATGTCAACATCATAACGCCTGCGACGCAGCTGGGCGATCGACTCAACCTCCAATACAACCGGCATCCGAGATGTCGACCCTCAGGTGTATCCCACTTTCACCGGATCCGCCGTGGCATAGATGGCCTATTCTCGTCCAAGGGTTGCGAGCCCGCCCGTGCCTGCTTCTTGAATCCGGGGAAGAAACAACACGCATTCTTCTTCGCGGGCTCCGGATGCGTGGAGATTGATGTCAAGCCGGGAACTACAGACGACACTATTGTCAACAAACCGACCCTCATTATTAACCAGTGGCCTTTCTTGAGGCCAGCGGGCTTCTTCATCGTCGACGCCGTGCTCCCGAACCCTGCTAACTCAAACGAAGCATACTTCTTTAGCGGCGACAAGTACGCTCTCGTCAATATCAATGACCGCCGCATCGTCCAGGGCCCACATGTGACCACCACCAGGTGGCCGTCTCTGAAATCAGCTCGCTTCACTATGATTGACGCCGTCCTTCCGCATCCTAACAACAATGGCGAAGCATATTTCTTCAGCGGCAATTTGTACGCCCTCATCAAGATCAATCCCGGCACAAGCAACGATTACATCGTTAACGGGCCAAAGCAAATTATGACCGAGTGGCCGTCGCTCCGTAGCGCCGGCTTCGACACTGTGGATGCGGTCCTGCCTAACCCGAACAACCAGCGTGAGGCATACTTCTTTAGCAGAGAGAACTACGCCCTCATCTCTATCAAGCCTGGGACCAACGACGACAAGATTGTGAATGGGCCTAAACTTGTCTCCGAGGGCTGGCCCTCGCTGCGAGAAGCGTTGTTTTATTGAAGGCTTTTTTCGAAAGCTGGAGCAGCGTTCACCTAGGCTAATTAGTTAAGCTATCGATTGACCTTGAGCTTGTTTAGTCGTTTGTGAGGCTAGTTGGACATGATGTTGCGATGTATTTAGGTTATAGCACAACCTGAAACGAATCTTGTACCTGTTTTGTTCTTCTCACGACGCTAGGATCGTTTGTAGGTACCTTCTATCATAAAAGACTGATGTGGAAGGCGAGGTGTCTCCCGCGAGGGCTGCGAAACATGTTTTCTATTGTAAAGTTGTCACGAAGCTCGAAGGCTGTATATATATAGTAAGACCTGAGGATACAGATGACCCATTCACATGCAGGTGGATGAGATGGATAGTGAATCGAATCGAATCACGTGATACAAGCTCAGTTTTGTTGCACATCGCACGACAGCTTGATTTTCACCATGCAGAGCTCTCGAACTCTCGAACTGTCGAACTGTCGAGCATTCGAGCATTCCCGACAAAAGGCGATGTGCAACAAAACTGAGCCAAATTATTCTGTTTAATTCAATTAATAGAGCTTGTTATAAAGCTTAAAGGAGTCGTTGCAGAAAAATAATTTGCTCCTTGAGTTGTAGAGTTATAATTTTTGAAAGTTGGTAGTGGCGGTATATTTATAGGGGGCCTCGGTAATCCGAACGATTATTGATTTACAGTTCGCGAGAGTCGCCGTAAACCCCCCATAAGCGCCTTTGTGATCACTAAATCATAGCATTTCACAGCGATGAAGCGCTATTCACTACATCATTCATAACACGTTCGACCATATTCCGAGCACATTCTCTCACGAAACCCAAAAGATATCAATAAAATCTGGAATTCTGCTACAGTCTATATCTCTCTAAAAACGTTCTCTTAGTGAAGAAAAGGACCAATCGCCTTTGCAACGGCACTCAAATCCTCCAAAACATGCCAATGCCCCACCTGCGGCAAAACAACCACATTCGCCCCCTTAATCTCACTTCCATACTTCTCACAAATGCCAGGAGGAGACACCTTATCCTCATCCCCGGTAACGATCAAAGTCTTTGCCTTGATCTGACTCACGGGAATGGCTTCTATAGAGCCAGCCAACGCAGTACATCCTTTCGCATACCCCTCGGAATCCTGACCTAGAAGGGACAATCTCGCAGCAGTGATACCGACAAGGTTGTCGGTTTTGGAGCGAGCAGATGTACCGGCTGTGATGACGGCATCTACGACGGCAGTCATGCCTTGAGCTCGAACGGTTGCGGCGCGAGCGATGGAACCGTTGCGTCCTGCTTCGGGGACTGGGGAGGGCGGTGGACCGAGAAGGATGAGTTTGGATGCTAATTCTGGGTACTTAGTGGTAAGGGTAAGTGCGACCAGGCAGCCCATACTGTGGGCTACTATTGTCGCACCAGTCGGGATTTTCGCGTGTTGGGCGAGAGCGTGAAAATCCGAGGCGTAGCTTGAGATGGAGATTGTAGATGCTGCGGATGTAGGTGATAGACCATGTCCTTCAAGATCGAGGAGATGGAGAGAGTGGGATTTCTCTAATCCGAGAGTTGTGATAAGCGGAGTATAGAATTCAGACGATCCTCCAAGACCGTGGATGAATATAATGGGTGGTCCTGATGCAAGGCCAGTGTGGCGGTAGTAGAGATGCTTTGAATTCAGCGAAGTAAGCCCATAGCCACCGCAAGTCTTGTTCAAGTTGCTGATTGGAATATGTGATTCCTTTGCGACTCGAGCAATGGTTTGGTTCTTCGCAGTTGGCTCGGCAATCTTGTTGCTCAGGACTCCAAGACTTGTGATGGAGACTTCGACAACATCTCCTGGTTTCAAGAAAACAGGAGGCTTTTGGCCAAATCCAACTCCTGCAGGTGTGCCTGTTGCAATTACATCACCTGGCTGGAGTGTTTGACCTTCCGAGAGCGTTTTCACGAGGAATGGTACTGAGAAGATGAGTTTGTCGCTGGTTGAATCTTGCCGAGTCTGTCCATTGACATGTGTCTGAACTCGAAGAACTTTTGGAAGTTTATGAGCTGGTACGGCGATTGGGCCCTGAATCGAAAGTTAGGTTATCCTGTCTACAACTCAGAGGGAGTGCTCACCATAGGGCAAAATGTGTCAGGTGATTTCCCAATATAGAATTGTTTGTGATCCCTTTGACGCTCTCTTGCGGTCACATCATTGACAATAGTATAGCCCCAAACATGTTTCATGGCGTCCGCCTCTGAGATTTTCGAGCCAGCCTTTCCAATGATAACACCGATTTCACCCTCATAGTCAATAGTATCTGTGAAACCCGGATGTGGGAAGATTGGCTCTCCATGAGCAATGATACTGGTAGCTCGTTTGGTAAAGATTACTGGGTGAGTGGGTTGGTCGACTTTCTGTTCTCAAAGTCAGTACCCGGTTCAGGAAGAAAGCGAGACAGCTTTTGGGACATAGGAGGTAAGAGTGGGGTGAATGAGACGCCAGAAATGTCAAACCCTGAGGGCATTCTGGACAGGAGATATGAGACTTGAAGAACATACATCGCTGGAGTCGTAGCCCGAAGAATTGAATTCAATGGCATGCTCAAAGTAGTTCTTGCCCACTGCGAGAATATCTCTGCCACTAATTGGAGGCAGGAGCTCCACTGAAGAAAGAGCGCAAGGCTCGCCTGCTGGTTTGATATGCGATTCGCCGATTTCAATAACTTGGTAAAGATCTGAGAGTGGAGCTCCAGACGCAAAACTCAGAGGTTGAATTGAAGATTTCCCGAGATCGAGATGTCCAATACGTGACTGTCCCTGAGCTTTGGGGTCACGATATGCGACATAATTGGTGTATCCAGTCGGGGTGCCATTTACATGGTGATTTTGAGCCATCTTGTTGTTTGAAAATGAAATGGTTGACTAAAAACGACTTGAAAATAAATTGACTGAGGAATTGCAAATTTTAAGGGCGGAACAAGAATATTTGTAGAATGCAGAGTTGGAACTTGGTCTTGAAGAATGAATTGAATGCAGGGAACAGAGTAGAGGTGGGAATGAGGGATTGATAGAAGAAACGAAAATAATTGTTTGCAGACGTGATGATCTTCGACTTCACCCCACCATGGACGCAGCTCTTTCCGCGATGCCCCGCACTACACAGTCATGCAGAAAGTTGTGTCATTTGTCTCATTGGGAATTTGGCGTTCATTCGCTGAAGAAGGGGAAATCTTCCGGTGGGCGAAGGTTCGGCACTCGGCATCGAAATGCAGAGCTTTCTCCGCATCATCTCCGCCGTCATCTCCGCATCCTTACTTTCTCCTCATTCTCGCCCATCTGCGCCATGTCCGCACCATGTCCGCGATCGTCCTCTTTCATGTGATGGAAAGCAAGCCACTGAGGCGTAGACCTGCATTGTCGAAACCAGAACCCTGCGAAGAGCACCAAGTGGTCTCTGCAGGCACAGCCAATAGTTTGGTCATTTAGCAATTCTGGGGACAAAGTTGTGGAGGCTCTCGACTTCTCCGCATTGATATACTCGGCTATTCAAGACTAGAGAGCATCGGAGATGGCTTGTTACTCTCTGTCATTCAACGAGCCGTCGCTCAAGAGATATTCTTGTTCTGGATTCTTGACCGAAAAGGTGAAGCTTCGCCAGCATGACTAGTCAGGTCAACGTGCTGATTAAAAAGGAGGAGAGATCCTCCAATTGCGAAGCTCCTCAGTGATCAGTTCCCACCTCCTTTATTTTACTCGTTTCAGCTCTCCGTCTCTGTCAGCATTCCATTTACCCTTGAATTCGAAGTTTTCACTATCAAGATGTCTTCAGGAAACTCTGAGTCCTACGATCATGCTACCAAAGCAGAGGAAGCCAACGGAGGGAGTGCAATTCAACTTGAGAGACTGCGAACTGCAGGAGGTCACGTAGATGATCGAACTCAACCTTCCCTCCCTGTTGTGCATCGTCGTTTTGCCAATCCAGCACCTCTTGGATTGCTCTCGTTTGCTACCGGTATGTGAAGTACGTATACAATAAGGACTATTTACTGAAATTCTTGAATAGGAATGTTCCTTATTTCAATCTATGGAGTCCAGGTCAGAGGTGTAGCTACTCCCAACGTTCTCGTTGGAGTCTTGATTTTCTTTGGTGGCGTTTGTCAATTTATCTCTGGTATTATGGAGTTCATCAGCGGCAACACTGTAAGTTGATCACCAGCTTTGGCTCAGTGACTTGCATAAGAATTGCCTGCACAGCCTTCATAAGTTGTGTTTCTGGCTCTGACTTCGATGTCGTTGCGTCTTATGATTTCATTACCCAACACTAACGTTGTATCTAGTTTGGAGCAACCGTCTTCACATCCTACGGCGCATTCAATCTCTCCTATGCAGCAATCTATCTCCCAGGCACTGGAATCATGGCAGCATACACTGATCCCACGACCGGCGAGCTGAACTCTGAGTTCCCCAACGCGCTTGCGATCTATATCTGGGCCTGGTTCATCCTGACAGTTATCTATACCATTGCAGCTATGAGATCCTCTTGGGTTTTGTTCCTAGATCTATTCTTCTTGGATATCGTTCTATTACTCTTGGCTTGTGGGTATATGCTTAATAATGTCACTTTGGAGAAGGCTGGTAGTGCGGTTGGGTTTGTGGTTACGATTCTGAGTTGTGAGTAAAAATGTGACTTGGTGGAAGTTCAGGAGCTAATGGATATAGATTGGGCTGGTATGGCTGGGTTATTTGCTAATGGCATTACACCGATTAATCTTCCGGTCTTCCCAATGTATACGGAGCCTTGAAGTGAAAAGTTGAGCTGCGGCGAGTGTTCATCATCAGGTGACGAAGTGGGGAGAATACGAAGGAGTGCAATGTATCCAACATTTTAGGAATTGAGAGTTTATCTTTAGTCACAACATGCTGTGCTAGATATTGATTGAGTTCATATGTTAGTTTAATACCATCGTTGCCTGTCTATGACTGGAACTTCCTTTCCCCTTCTAAAAATAGAGATCTAAGGCCGGACATCCTGACATAGTTAAAATGCGAAAAATAATCCAGCATATTCACAACAAAGGCAAGAAATACATTATCCAACACTACCCAAGACAGTAGTACATCCACAAAAAATCAACCTCAGACGTCCCGCAAACCAAAAATTCTAAATCCTCTACCAGATCTACGCACTCCTCACCCTCCTAAACCCCATCTTCAATCACACCCCTCATCCCCCAACCTCCTCAGCCCTACCCACCTCTTCGGCCCCGGAAACCTATTCACCACTCCCTCCGTCCTCCCAACTCTCAACTCCCTCCCAAACTCCCTCATTTCCCTCTCTCCATGAAATCGCCAGAACTGCCAACTACAATCCGCGCCCGCAAATGACTGGATAATCTGCTCTCCGCCCGGATGCTCATGGATGAATTCTGTGCAGTCATAGACTATTAAGTCGATTACGATGTCTTGAATATGTTGGTTAGTACTAGTCGTAAATGCAATGCATTTGAAGAGAGATTTTGTCCCGGGAAGGTTTGATAAGGGGGGGGGTGGCATGAGACGTACAGAGTCCTCCGTTTGCTGAGGAGGTTCGTTTCGTGATTTTGGAGGGGGAGATGAATGGCAGTTCATTGTCGGGTAGAGATAGAGGAACGAATGGGTATGGATGAAGTGGTGGTTTTGAGTCGGAATTGGAGGTGAGAGAAATCGATTCGATGTGTTGAATTAGGGATTTCGGATCTTCTTGGGTGGGTGAGAAGGGGGCTTCTAGGTCTGTGGGAGGAGCAGCGCGAGAACCTAGTTTGAGCCAGCCCATCTTGTTCGATTGAAGCTCTGAGATACTCCAGAGAGAGAATTAACAGCTGCTAGAGCTAGAAGAGAACTTCCTCAGAGCTGTCACGTGGAAGCGATCGGCTAGGTTCAAAATGCCCCTTTCTAAGCTATCCCAATTCGGGTAAACATGGCAGAGGGAGTTAACACACGGATGTTGACTTTCGACAAGAAGTGATGAGCGGAGATCTCATTTAGCGATCCATTAGTCGCGGAGAAGTATCGGTTAGCAGTTCCCTAGACGCGGAGAAGGCGGAGATGGAAAGGGGGGCGAGATTTCCGAAACGGGAACACTAAATACGACGACGCTGATGCACCCCGCACCCCGCATTTTGAGATCCACCATCCAACCACCAACCACCATGCATCACCATGCACCACAATGAACACTCATCTTGGGTGTCAGACTGGTGAGGATTTCGGTGTTGTCGGTGGCAGATCAGACCGGATTGCACATACAACTCTCGAATCTAATGAGTTCTGATCACTGCCTTCTTCCAGAGCCGTGTTCCGAAATGCGGGGTCCTCTCCTATTCTTGCTCGCTTCAGACTAAGTCTCCGAACCTGTGATCCGAATTCGATCAGTGATATCTGATGGACCAAGTCGGCCAACGCCTCCAATACAGCCATCTCTATACTCCCTTTGAGACTTAAAAGAAACGATCGGTCACAGTTCCCAAACTTGCCAGTGCTCCATATATTTTTACATCTTACCTCAAAAGTCTTTTAAGCATACCTATACTTTACTGTTGCCAACTTCGCACTTTACTATGGCTCCTTCTAAGATTGACGACGAGCAGCCCAGCTTCCATCAAGTCAGCACCTCTGAGGAACCATACAAAGGCCCACCTCGAAACATCAAGGGCATCGACGCCATTAAATTTGATCCCTCACTGCAACCCAAAAACTACTCTATACTAGGCACACACCCCGACTCCCGCATCCTCTTCCTAGACGTCAATATTCTCGACTCCACTGGCCGTGACCCCTATCGAGGCGATGTCCTCATAGAAGGAGAACGAATCTCAAAAGTAGGCGTTGTGCCAAACGCCGCTGAGCTAAGAAAAGACCCAAAGGTCAGGGTGTTTCAAGGCAGAGGAAGAACGCTGATGAGTGGTCTCGGAGATGCACATACGCATTTGACCTGGAATGGAGGAGATCTGGCTCGGCTTGGAGAGTTGGGAGTAGAGGAGCATGTGTTGCTCACAGCCAGGAGTGCGCAGTGTTATCTTGATTCGGGGTATACTATGTGAGTCTTCTCATTCTAAATTATAGGAATGGAGCTGACTCAGAAATGAAGGTGTTTTGGAGCAGCATCCGCAAAAGACAGATTGGATGTTGTGATTCGAGATGCCATCAACGCGGGAGATATCCCGGGTCCTCGCTACCTTGCCAACGGTAAGGAGATGGCAAGAAGGGATGGCGATCTTTGTGAAGGTATTACGGCTTTTGCGGATGGACCGGATGAGATGCGACAAGTAATCAACCGCCATGTGGATCTCGGCGTTGATCAGATCAAGCTCAGTATGAGCGGAGAAGAGGTATACTACTTTAACCTTTTGCCCTCTTTGAAATGCAAGCTGATGAATATACGAAAAGATCACAGAAACTCGCTCAGCACAAGACTGCTACTTTACGGATGAGGAAACAGCAGCTTGTGTTAACGAAGGTCACAAACTAGGCAAAAGACTCTGTGCCCACGCACGCGCTCGCGACTCCGTAAAGATGTGCGTCCGCCACGGCGTCGATGTCATCTACCACGCATCCTACATCGACGATGAAGGAATGGACATGCTCGAGAAGAAAAGAGACAAACACGTCGTCGCACCAGGAATCAACTGGTTGATCGCTACCCGTAAGTAACCCTCCAACCCCCCTCCTTCAACACTTAGTCTAGAGTATGCTGATGAAGAGTAGTGTACGAAGCAGCAGCATTCGGCTACCCCCACGAAAAAGCAGAGCAAGTAGGCTACCAGAAAGAACTCGACATCGCCATCTGCGGCCTTAGAGAGATGCACCGTCGCGGCATCACTGTCCTGCCTGGCGGTGACTACGGCTTTGCATGGACCCCGCACGGAACCTACGCTCGGGACCTTGACCACTTTGTCAAGCTTCTCGGCTTTACGCCCGTGGAGTCCATTATTGCAGCAACAGCAGGTGTCGCCAAGCTGTTCATGCGAGAACATGAGTTGGGGAAGATCCAAGAGGGGTTCTTTGGGGATTGTATCCTGGTAGATGGGAATCCGCTGGAAGATATTACGGTGTTGCAGGATCATGAGAAGTTGAGTGTTATTGTGATAAATGGGAGAGTGCATAAGGCGGGGAGGAAGGAGTATGCGCCACCTCCAGTAGCGGGACAGGATGAGAATGTGCATCCGATTGTGCCGGATTTCCCGGAAGTGAAGAAGGAGATGCAGAAAAATTATTAAGGCTGTTTGAATTGGGAAGAACGTAACGTCCGTCCCTGCCTGGAGAGAACCCCCTTCGTGCCGAGATGAATCCATTATTCAGAGACTCACATTTCTCCCTCGCGAGGATATAAACTTGTAGTTAGTATGCCGTTGTTCTTCAGCTATTTCTCCTATAAGGATTCTGTTTGCAGTGAGAAAATACCGCGGTTGTCGTTCTGCTATGGATCATCCCATCAACGGCGTCGAAAGCCTCTTCGGCTGTTTCTCCTTGCTCTATTATCGCCATACTGTAAGTTACAAGCGCCCGCGTCCTTGCAGAGAGAATTCTGCCGGGAGACCCTCGAACATACAATACCCTATCAGAACATAGGAAAATCCCGCTCTCTACCCCTCGATCATCGTGCGCTTGAGTGACGCTCGAAAGAACAGAAGGCCCCGAGCCCACAATACCTCACTCCGTCAGAAGAGAAAGCCCTCAAAAAGTTTTTGAAACCAAAACTAGCCCTGGCATCTTCGTTTCACTCTCGCAGATCTTCCCAATCACAATCATTTACCCAGTGCTGTCCTGATCCGCAATTGACACAGCGATTGGAGTTCATCCTCCGATCACGGGCTTTGGACACGGTTTCCAAGGTTGCATAACAGTCACGGAGGAGATGATTGTTATCGCATCTGTAGCACTTGATTCCCGATATCCCTCCATAAGTGCTGGAGTTTCTATAGCCGGTTACGCGGCGCTGGATCTCAAGTTTGTTTGTCTTCTCTTGCTTGACATCCCTTGGACTTGGATCGGGAACCAATGGTACTCTAAATTTAGTTAGTTTTCAGCGCTGGCTTTCAGAAGATTATGGCACTCATACGCCTTAGCTCTTCCATCGACTTCTTCTTGAAGCCGCCGAAACGCATTCTCTTGTCCTTCTCCATAAATAATCGGTAGAAAGACACCGAAAATGCCGAACAATGAGTAAGCTTTGTCCTCACTTCTAGTCGTCACCCGGTTCGCTGCCCACAAGAACCGCTCCTGAACGCTGAATCCAGATAGAGGCGCCCCTTGAAGAGCCAAGACGGGAATCCCTGTTATCTCATGAATCTGCTCTTGCAATGACTCCTTGTCGCCTAATAGCTCCCCCTCTCTAGAGAAGAAGACGACCGAGGTCGGTGCAATAAGCTCTTGCAAAGTCCAACCTCGAGTGAACCATTCGCTTCTGTAGAACATCGGTTCCCAGGCCTCGTTGGACCCATCGGAGCGAAGTCGCGAAACATCTGACAAGTAAACATAGCATTTGGTTGCATTCCGGTACCAACGAAACATGGAGTTGATAGCCTCTGCGAGCTCAGTGCTGTTCGATTTATCGATACAGCAGGTATCCAGCCAAATATATTGCAAACCGTCTCGCTTAGCTTGCTCGCTGCAGAATTGTATCTTGCTATAGCCAGCCTTGCTCTTGCTCGTACCTTCTACCAGATCCTTGAATGTGACCTCTTCCGCTCCCCATCTATGCGAAAGTATACCGTACTTAGGTATTTTGCTCTCAAAGAACTCGGTTAAGCTAAAATTGCCATCGTTATTGATCCGTAGCAGACGCATTATTCAACTGGGTTCGAGGATCACAATAGAGAGGATTCTTGGCAGTTGTTGAGCCGTCAGAATGGCATCGATGCGAAGTGAGGTGAAAATGTGGAAGAAGATGTCGGGGTGAGGCTGACGTACTCGGCGAGCAGCAGCCTCGTGGGAATACATTGTCGTGCGTCACTGTAAGCGCACAAGACCTGCCAATCGCTCAGGCTCACCGTAAGAATTCGGCTGACACTGCATGGATTTGTGCTACACAGTAGCCAGAAGGCTGGCGATGATTTCTTATTAGTTCTAAAAGACCTACAAGCTCGGAAAGGGATGGTATATGATTTTCGATAATGATAACGAGCTTACTAATATTAGCTTATATTCTTAAGGTGTATTACTAGTAATTAAAAAGTAAAAAAAAGAGAAAACTTAGAGAAATTAATTAATGGAGCAGCACTAAATCTATAAGCTCCACAGCCAAAATCAAAAGAGATGAAATACACAAATGCGATATGCAACAAAACCCCCATTATCCATTCTACCTCCTCCACTTACCAACTTAGCATTCCTCCAAACATCAAACCCAAAACCAAACAATGGGTACTACAATACACAACAAAACCATCCATCCATCTCCCATTCACTTATTCATCCCCGCCCTCAAATCCAAACTCGGTCCAAAACCCGTTCGTACATTCAACAATACGACATGCAACAAAACAAAACCAGACTTTCATCCCAACTTCAAACCTCACAAGATACCAAAATCTCGGTCTTAGATTTGGATATTTGGTTTTGCGACTTGGGACGAAATCTTTTTTGAAAGATGAGTGCGATGGGTTATTTTTTTGTTTTGTGATGGAGGAGGAGAGCAGGAGGAGAGGGGAGGAAAGGAAAGATATAATTTTCTGCTTAGATACCTAGGTTAGTATCTAGTACTATCGAATCTACTGTGACGAGTAAGTGAAACCCTTGAACACACACCATACCTAGGTACTCGGCAATTGTTTCCACTGTCCAGAACGAACACACACGAGATCATCACGGAAGATTGGATGAACTATCTCCGTATCTAACTCCTAATCGTCAAATATGGCAGTTGCTGAACGAGGTATGTAGGTACTTTACATTGCACTTGGAATGCTTTGCTTTACTTTACTTTTGCTTTGCTTGGAAGTTCGATGCATGGCTAGGTAGGTAGGTACGCGAGACGTTTCTAGTCTCGTCTCATCCGAACAAGCATACCCTTGGGACACCCCACGCTCGCAACGCGAGACCGAGACCGAGACTTGTACTGTACCACTTCACAATGCATACCATATCGAGGAAAGCCTCGCGACACGCCATATCAGCAGAACGAGATAAGGTAAGTAAAAAAAGGAATTCTATGCATCAATTCATTATCTATTGCCTGCCTGCAAAACAAGGTAGGAACGGCCAGCCAGTCCAGTTACTGAGTCAAGCTGCTGTTCCAAATGCAGGCCCCCTCGTGTTAATCCAGAAAATATACTTTACTTTGCCTTGCCTGATATTATCAGTGATCGAACTGAATCGTGAACCAAGAATCCAGTTCGAGATGGAGAGAACTCGGGTTGAGGTTAGTGAGAAGAAAGAGGAAGAAGAGAGGTCGTCAAGACCCCTTCCTTCCTCTTATCCCACTACACCCTGTTCCAAGGCCTCACATCCACATCTACATTCACATCCTCCCCTATTCCCTATAACCCAACTCTTTCTCATCATCCATCACCACCTCTTCTGTCTTCGTCACCCTCGCCCGTTGCCTTTAACGAGGGGAATTAAGCACCTCCTCTAACGCCCTGCTCCTTCATCGCAACCTTGGCCTCCTTATCCGTCTTCATGCCCTGGAATCCGCCTCGGAACATATCCACCGCGAACAGTGCAGTCGATGCGGTCCACAGCAAGCAGCTGAAAGCCGCGAAGACGGCATCAGCGCGCGCAGCAGCGCAGACGCTGCCGCGACAGAAGAGGAGCTTGCCGAGGAAGACGGCGAGCGCGATGAAACCCGCGAAGTAGAAGAGGGTATTGAGGACGGAGAGACCGAGGTGACCGTATGGGTGGGAGGCTGGAGGAATAGTTAGTATTGAATTGAGTTTGGGGGTTATTTAAGAGACGTACCCTTTGCCATGAAGCGGGGTGCGAGCTCAAGATAGATGAGCGAAATGAAGGAGAAGAGTGGGACGAAGATTAGGAAGTTGATTTGGCTGGGCGAGGCGGTCAAAGTGTCCGCATCATACCAGTGAGCAACTGTATTTATTGTCAGCGAATTGTTTGTAAGATTGAGCGTAAGGAGAGAAAGTACCATATGCTGAGAGGCCGATAATGATAGCCGCGAGGATGCCCTGGGCAATGCGTAGAGGAAGCAGTAATCCGAACGCCATTTTGTAGTTTGTTGATATCGTAAGAATATCGGGTAACTAGATTCGTATGATAGTCGTAAATAAAACGGTGGGAGCTGCTGCAACTTGTGCGCGCGTGAATGAGTGTGGCTGAAGATATATTGTGGTAGTTGGGTGGGTTGTGGGAAAGAAGAAGCGCGAACAGAAGAAGAATCGAAAGTGAGAAAGTCGCAGACCACCCACTGGGTATTATTGCAATTACGGGTGCAGAAGGCAAGAAAGCAGAAGAGATGAAATGGGAGTGCTTGCCCGGGGCTACCCTTCTATGAAATCGAAGGTTGAGTGGTGTCGAAAGCTGGTTTGGAGTGGTCGCATAATCTGGGGACGCTGGTCTTCACCCCTTCTGTGTCATTTTGAAACCAGGGGAGTGCGCATCCAAGCAGGTCCGGCAGCGCTGAACCAATGGACCAGGCGAATCGGGTCTGACCACGACGAGGGTGCATGACATCCTGGACCGTTCCTGGACGTGCGGTCGACTATTCTCCGGCGATAGAGAAGAAGAAGCAGGGGGGAAAACGTGGAATATACTCGATTAATTGGTCGATGATGGTGGTTTGGAGGGGTAACATATTGCAATTTCCTACCCACGAGTGTAATTACTTCATAAGTCGCCACTCCTTCCACGATCGACAAGTTAACAGGAATAGTCAGTCAAGCCGAAGAGACTCTGAGTGAGGGTTCGATACAGGTACCTTCGTACCAGGGATGTGACGATGCATTGTCGTCCAAGAAGTCTCCTCGACAGCGCATCAGCCCCATCAGCTCAGCAATGAAACAAACACGTTGCGCCAATAAAAGCCCAGCTGTCGCAACGAGAAATCCTCATAAGAACCAAGGCTCGCCCGGACTCGCATGGCTTCTTGGAGTCTTGGTCCTCCCTCAGAGTTGAGGGCACAGAATGATCTTCACGGATGCCAAGGATGTCGAGGACGTTGGGTTCCTTCGCAGGACGGGATCTTCTGCGACGATTCTCGTGATCCTGGACTGGATGAAGCCTGAAGCCTTGAGCCTTGTGAGACGCGAGACTGCTCGCGTCCGATGGCGTTTGGACCACTGTGGATTGTTGAGGTGAGGATGTCAATGCAATGGCTGTATCAGGCTATTTGTAGTTTCGGAGCCAAGTTGACGACTCGATTGAGGATGAGTGCCGCATCGATGTCTGAAAAGGGCTATTCCACGTGACTACCTAGGTAGAGTCCGGAGAGGAGCTTGGCTCGATTTGACTATTTGCAGGAAGCATCACCAAGATGTCAATTACAGGAGCATGCTGTCGGATGCATCTTTGGAAGTACTTATTCGAAGTCTCTTGCCTCTTGGGCCGATCTTGGAGGTGTGCGGCCAAGGCTTTACCTACCTCGACATCGTTGCTTGATCAAAGATTTGCCTGGGAGTTTGGGGAACGTTCGAGGTCGAATACCTTTGATGGGTAGATATTGGCCAAGGTTATTCTCAAGTCTAACTGTTATGGTAATCTGGACCATCTTTTTGTCAATTGATCCAGTCTAGAAATAGGAGATAGCTAGCATCTCTTGCGAAGCCTCTACTAGCCTCTACTCATGCAAAGCTTTTGTGGCAGGATGATGTCAACTAGAGGGAAGAGCTACCAGCTTATCTCTCTCCTTCCAATCCATTTCACAACTGCGTTCTTCCACGTTACTCCCAATCCAGTATACACTTTGTTTTCTGATTGAAGTGCATAACGGAACACCTCCCCAATGTGCGCCCCACCAATGTCGCCCGCCTTGATAGCACCTCCTATTGCACCTTCGGGAGCAATTTTGTTTGTAGCTCCAGCTGGTCCCTCTGCAATAATGTAGTAATCACTAGCATCTCCTCCCTCAAACAGGAGTCAGCATGAATCATCCTAAACCATAGAAGACTGCACACCTCTTGCCTTGCAAAGTCCTCTAGTATAGCTTTGTCCGTCCAATCTACTCCCATGATTCTGAAAGCGTAAAGCGTGGCTCTTACGAAGTACAGAAGTGATAGTTTCTCTTCGTGCTCCTTCGTGCTCCTTCGTACGCCCAGCTGCGTTCAAATAGTCATTCCCTCCCCTCCCCTTCTGCACCCACCGGACAAACGAAATTCCGAGTCCGCTCCCCTCCCCCTCCCGTTGTCTGAGAGCACGACAGGGAAAAGAAATAAACTTGGACTTGGCCCGTTCAGCACTGGACCACTCACAGCCGGTTATCGCACACAGTCATCACAGCAACAGCTACCCTCGTCGGTCTGGCGGGGTCTTTTATCCTTTTCTCCTCTTCTCCAAACCTCCCTGCGTCACCTCGACGCTGGCCACTGAAATGGCGGGGCCGAGAGGGCGACTTCGGAACTGCAGGCACGAGCAATGAACTATTGCAAAATGTCTGCACATCTGCTCAGCTGCATCTGATGCAGCTCGAGGGCCTTACCTATGTACATGCCTAGGTAGGTCGAATGGGGGTCGCACTAGATGACTAGATGAGTAGCAAAAGAGGAAGTCTCTCGGGTCGTGGTCACCCAATATGGCGTGCTCAAGTGGCTTCCTTACCCCACATGAGCGATCGCCGACCATGGAAATTGTACCAAGAGGAATTGGTCTTGCATAGGTACTTAACTAACCTTCCCCTCGTTCACTAATTCACAACTCAAGCTCTTCCTCCTCTCAATTACTCAACACAGACACAATGGCTCCCGTGGAATCAGACCACTTCGAGACTCTGCAATTGCATGCAGGTATGCTAGCTACCCCTCCACGCCTTTGGTACATGTGCAGAACTGATTCCTCCTTCAGGACAGGAACCAGACCCAGCAACAAATGCTCGCGCTGTTCCCATCTATGCCACGACCGTGAGCGCCTGTCTTTGTGGACTAGATTGCTCAGAACTAATCATTGACAGAGCTTTACTTTCAATGATTCTGCTCATGGCGCAAGATTGTTCGGGCTGAAGGAGTTTGGGAACATCTACAGTCGGATTATGAACGTACGTACTCTTTCCATTGTTGGTTCGGGATTTAGACAGTGTATACATGATAGCTATGCTTCAAGTCCGCTGTCATGCGCATACTTTCTATACCTGTCAAGTCATGCAAGCAGTCAGCCGGGCTTTAACGCCCTACCAACACGCGGCTTCAAATCCTAAGAATTATCTCAGCTGACAACATGTTTCACAGCCAACTGTCGATGTCTTCGAAAAACGAATCGCAGCTCTCGAAGGAGGGGTGGCCGCAGTTGCAGCTAGTTCTGGTCAATCAGCTCAATTCATGGCAATCGCAGCATTGGCACATGCAGGTGACAATATCGTATCAACGACCAACCTCTACGGCGGAACTTATAACCAGCTGAAGGTTTTCCTCCCGAGATTGGGCATCCATACCAAGTTTATAAATGGCGACAGGGCCGAGGACTTCGAAAAGGCAATTGATGAGAATACTAAGGCGGTATACATTGAGAGTATTGGAAACCCAAAGTACAATATCCCGGATTTCGAGGCTATTGCAAAGGTTGCTCATGCACATGGTGTGCCGGTCGTTGTTGATAACACCTTCGGTGCAGGAGGATACTTTGTTCAGCCTTTCAAGCATGGGGCAGATATCATTGTTCACTCAGCTACCAAATGGATCGGCGGTCATGGCACAACAATCGCAGGTGTAGTCGTTGATTCAGGAAAGTTCAACTGGGGCGCAAACGCGAAGCGCTTCCCAGAAATGGTCGAGCCAGCACCAGGATACCACGGCTTGAAGTTCTGGGATACGTTCGGACCCATCGCCTTCGCAATTCGAGTTCGCGTCGAGATTCTTCGTGATTTAGGAAGTGCGCTGAATCCTTTTGCTGCATTCCAGCTGATCCAAGGTCTTGAGACTTTAAGCTTGCGTGCCGAGCGCCATGCTTTCAATGCTCTTACGCTAGCAAAGTGGTTGGAGAGCAGCCCACACGTCTCTTGGGTCTCATACCCAGGTCTTGAGAGCCATCCTTCTCATGAGCTTGCTAAGCGATACCTAAAGAGAGGATTCGGTGGAGTCTTAAGCTTTGGTGTCAAGGGTGGTGGAGCAGCTGGGTCTCAAGTCGTTGATGGCTTCAAGTTGGTCTCAAACTTGGCCAATGTTGGTGACTCGAAGACTCTTGCTATTCATCCATGGTCAACCACACACGAGCAGCTGTCTGACGAGGAAAAGCTGGCTTCTGGTGTCACAGAGGTAGGATTCATTCTTCTACCTTTAAAGCATCTCACTAACCTAACTACAGGATCTCATCCGTATCTCAGTCGGCACAGAACACATCGACGACATCATCGCCGACTTCCAACAATCGTTCGTAGCCTCAGAAGCCGCCAAGACTACTGGAGGCACCGAAGCCAACGCCGAGAAAGCTGGGAGCGCAGAGGCAGATGCTAAGATGGTCGTCTAGAATATCAGCGCCGATTTCTCTTTGCATTTTTTGTTTGGCGTGGAACTTGAGGGTTTCATATACCTTTGCAGCGATCTTTCATAAAAGCGAAGTTATTTCTTGGGGATAGGATGGGATGTGGAGGAGGGCGGAAAGTTGGTACGATAGATGCGGTAATGAATACGTGATCTCATCTCTCCTCGCTACAGCTGAATTCATTTCCTAGCCTCATAATGTCAGGACTTGAATGGGCAATTTGAAGATCTGAGACCATGAAGTCTACCTCGACTGCAGAACTTATAATGCTTTTCAGATTCCCCAACCCGGTAAACGAAAACATCCGTTCCCCTCTTCTCGAACGAGTTCACGCCAATATCAGCTCGAATGAACCCTTTCACAACAATATGCTTAATCTGACCGAACTCTTTGCCCAGGACAGATAGAAGACCATGGTAAATTATAGAGCAAAACCGACATCCCAACCGAACGAACGGCGGCTTCAAGTCTGGCTGGGCGGGGCCAACTCCTGGTACTCTAGATTCTAAGGACGGTGACGGGTTTTCATCCCAATCTTCACCTTGGTCGTAGGAGTCCAGCCCGAACTTGTTTGGATCCTACAATTTTCATGTATAGTATATGCAACCTGGAATAAAATAGGATTCGGGAAAGAAAGAAAGAAAGAAAGCTTTCCCGTAACGAGTAACGTTCTCTGATATTGATAGTGAGGTGTTGAGAGCCATGGGCGTGCATGTGGATGCGAAGATTCCATTCGACGGCTTCGGGTGCTTCAGCTGGCTTAACACCCATTGAACATTTGTAATTGTGACACGCGCTGCGTATTCTCGAGCAGTGTATTGGAGATCCCCAGCATCCTATAGATCAATCAGGGTTTTGCGTTGTTAGTGTTGCTAGGACTGCTATTCTGCTAATGGCTGACGTGAAGTGAGTTAGCGCTTAGGTAGATGGAATGAGATGTGCCAAAAACAGTGAGTTTCTCGATATTTGTAAATGAGGCATATATCCTAGCTAAAAAGGGCATTAATAGCGAAAGCTGATTATGAGTAAGATACAAAAGCCCAGGTTGGCAGATATTTATTCGGTCGTTTATGTATACTCGGCTCAAGCCGTCCACTGTAGGATCGTTCTAGCAGTGCGAGATATCAAGATCATCTACTCTTACCCACCATCACAACAACAATGATGTAGATGAATTTACGCTTATAGATAAAGTTCAATCTATAACATAGAATTACATTCAATATTTTTCTTTCTTTCAGTAAAATTAATTAGAAATAATTGGAAATATAATGTTTTAATATAATTTTCTAAATGAAAGTATGAAAGAGTTAAAACTTTAATTCATAGGTTATAGACTTGAGAATTGCTATTATTTGATCTAAATTTGGTATTGGGGAAGGTGAGGATGCTTGGATTGGATAAGTATAGCAGTACTTTATTTGTTGGGAAAAGCGATTATGTGTTCAGGGATGAGGTCAATTAAGCGAGCTTTGAGGGGGAGCTTCGTGCAAGCCGAGTCTCTATTCATTTTGGGCGATCGGAAAGTCATGCTTAGATTTAGTGTCAACTTACTGATACACTAGCGATAGCTCAATGCAAGTGGTCTCTCTGTCTTTAAAGCTCGTGAAACATGATTTTCTATTTCAAGAAGCATTTCAAATTGCCCCAAAATACCTTTAGAAACGACATCAAAAGCCTTCTTCAACTGTTCCATATTACCATTAACTATGTACACATCATGGTATTTTCCAATTCCAATCCCAACCCCAGTGATTCGAGTCACAAATAGTAACAACCCTTACCAACCAACATTACCCAAAATACATACACATACAATACAACACGATTATCCTATTCTTCTACCTACTACCCAGCTCCGGACTCGTAACACTCTCCATCTCCGCAATCGGCGGCCCATTCCACGCTTGTACTATCTGCGCTGAATTATAGCTCGTATGTGGATTCGTATGTACCGCACTAACATAACTCGGATTCGACGGACTGGGTTCGTAGATCTGCGGTCCCTTCTTATTTCTCTTCAAGAGAAACACCAATGCTAAGACGAACGCGAAAGTCAAAGCAGCGCCACCAATTGCGATCCCGGCAATAGCACCTGTGGAGATAGCTGCGGAAGATGAGCTTCGTACTGTACTCGAGGATGTGGAGGGAGCGGATGAGGTGGTGCTGGAGGGTGTGGAGCTCGAGGTACTACTTGGGACGATAGAGGGTGTGAATTGTGCTGATGTAGAAGTAACGACGCCAGAAATAACGCCGCTTGGTCCGAGGTTGAGATATGCGTTGCAATCCGGGTTACTGGCCAGTGGACAGCTTTCGTCTTGACAGAGGCTGTACAGTTGTGTGCCTACGGCTGGCGAGCAGCGGACGTTGTATTTCGCATTCAGCTGTACAGAGAGATTTTCGCTGTCGTCCTGTGAAAAGCCAAAGTATTGGGCTGATTGTGTGATTTGGTCGATGAAGTGCCCGACGTCGGTGTGGTTGAGGTCCATGAATTTGTGCACGTATGCGAGGTTTAGAGAACCACCAGTTTGGGGTGGTACTGGTGGGGGTATCGTGCAGGAAAAGATGTAGTTAAAGGCTGAGACCCAGTGGTTGAAGAGTTGACTGGAAGTCGTTAGTAATCTTCCATGTGAGTGTGAAGTGACCCGTCATACTATTCATTCGTTTCATTTGCTATCACAATAGACGAGGTCTCTCCATTGAGATATGCGAGCAATGGAGCCTTCCCTCCCCCGTTGAGCCAATCGATAGCGGTAGGTCTGCCATTCACGTTTGTAGAATCAATGCTTCCATTGAACCAGGACCCAAGATCGACGTTGACTCCATTGTATGTTCCCGGGTTGAAGATTCCAGTGATGCTAGCTGAAGCGTTTGGTACCCCAGAACTACCTGCAAATGCGAGCGCGACAATGCCTTGCACGAGGTTGAATTGTGTAGTCGTAGTATTAGCCCCGTATCGTTGTATCGCATAATAGTCGCATAAAGAAGTATTGCTCGGCCGTTGGGCCAGCACCCCGAGAAGGAAAAACGGAAGAATCAGCAACATCCTTAGATGAAAGAATGGATCTGATCAACATATATTCAGACGAAAGAAACGATCAACTGAAAACGGCAGGCCAAACAAAGGATCCGATTCCATGTCCACAGAGGCACCGTTTTGGGATGCTTATGAAAGTGGCTTGGCAGTATGGATCCAATGACCGGGAAGTTCGAGGAAAATCATTACTTCACTGGCTTGACTTCAAGCCTCGAGGTTTAAATGAGGAATGCGGCTGAATATTCATCCAATAGTTATAATTGCGATGATGATTATGGGCGTTAGCTCCCGTGTTGCCTGAGACATATATGTCACGGGGTAACAGGGGAAAGCGAGGCTCCAAAAGCATTTGGTTCTCCTTTCAACGCACTTGATTCCTGTCATCGATCTTCAGTAGAAGCAGCTCAGGCCCATAAAGGAATGTAATTCAATGTGATAAGGAACCCCATAGTTTCTTGGGGTAGAAAAGGCTGCGGAGTCGCTTTGCTTTTTCTTCTGTCAGCCTCAGCCACCACGTCTCGCTTCTCCCGCAAGGTTTAATAGACCACTCGTGATTGGAGGGCAGATGCGGGGGCCATGCCAAGATTTTCAATAGGGGTTCGACCGTAAGGCTATCTAATTTGCGCAAGAATAATATCCCGAGTGGACAAAAATTGGACGAACGCCCGAATCACTAGCAAACTGCTGTGCAGGGCGAGTATTAGGAGTCTTCGACCTTTTACGCCTCGAAAATGTTCGTGTTGTTTAGCTACTTGGCTTCAACCGAAGTTCATCACTTGAACGATTTTCAATGTAGCATTGAGAAAAAGGCAGATGTCAGTGACAATTCATTCTCGGACTGATAGATGCAAGAGACGGACGCTTCATCTACCGTACTACTGCTGATTCAACACCAGAGTTAGCCAGATTTGGTCTCTGGTCTTCAGCAACATGCCCTCCTCAGCAAAGTAACACATGTACAAATGTCATTCCTTGACAAAAGTCTCCCAGCAGATGAAGACAGTCACTCCGCAAGATGTATCTACCAATTGCCGCCTCCACCGGTAGATTCGCCCCAGCTTGGCTTTCCACGATCCGCACCACCACCTTGCTCCCAGGATTCGCCGCCGCCGCCAGCACCAGATGTACCATTGTTCGTAGAGGCCTCCCAATCATCGGCACCATCAACAACAGGAACAGAAGTACCAGAATCCTGGGGAGTATAGTCGCCGCCATTGGCAGTGTAGTCGGTAATGCCGTAACCACCACCACCACCACCACCACCATCACGCGGGGGACGTGGAGCATTGGCCTAAATGTTGTTAGCAATCGTCCCTATTGCGAGACTCAGGCCTAAGGGACTTACCCATTCATCGACAACATCCTGAATCATGGCCTTGGCCTTGTTGATATTATCTTGTGTACCCTTGAGAGTGACTCCGACCAACTCGCGAGCACGAGGTCTGCTACCATCTTCATTCTTCGGTGGCATCTGAATCTCAACCACATGAGTAGCGTCCTTGATCTCATGGATCTTTGATCCCTTAGGACCAATGATCTTTCCGGTCGCACCAGAAAAGACCATCATGATATCCTCAACTTCCTCAAGAGAGCCATTCTTAGTAGCGCCGTAAGTAATGTCGGTGCCACGAGGAATCTCAGACTCAACCTCGTACTTAACCTCATTGCCGAACTTGTCAAAATCCTCCCACATACGATCATCGAGGTATTTGACAACGTACTTCCATCGGGGAACCCAGTAGTTGCGAGTCAACTTATCGACTATGAGGCTTTGTCTGTCCTTCTGAGCATCAGCGCTCCAGATAGCACCTGCATGAACAGTGCCTTCCAGACCCTCATCTTCAAGGTTGGCAGAAGTGTACTTGACTAGGGCAACACACTCCTTAAGATGACCTTCAGGAGGTGTCGGGAAGTAGACGCAGACGTCAAGGCTGACACCTCTGAACTCTTCACGATGGTAGACCTCAATCTTGTCATCTTGACCGGCGACATAGGAGGGAACAACGCGATCAGTCTCAGGGCGAAGGCGTTGGTGGATGTAGTTCAAGATGAGGCAACGTTGCTTGTCAGCCTGTTATGCAGGTTAGTTTTGACCAATGTGAATGGGGACTGTCGTAGCGCGTAGCCTATGCTGATGCTTGGCAAGAAGGAATAAAATGATGGGATGAAGATGATATGACACGTGAGGCGATCCGTTTGCAACTGCACAGGCATCTCGACGCGTCAACAAGCGGAGAGTTGAGAAAAGAAGTACAAGAACGCGAAGTAGATCATGAAGTTGATAGGTAAAGACTCTAGACTTACTTCGGAGGCGTTCTCGGCAGGCTGAAAGTACAGCTCATCATCGCCATGAGGCTCCTTGTCGAAGTCGGCTGGCGACTGGGGATTGCCATCAATGTCTTGAATGACATCGAATCGGTTGCCGTTCTCTTGACTCTGCTTGACCTTCTGTTTTCCTTGACCTTTCTTTACTTGCGCCATGTTGTCTGTGGGGGTTGAGTGTCAGACTGTTGCGGGGTGGAAGGTTGAAGAAGTGCAGAGGACTCGACGCGAGGCGAGGTTTATATACACCTCTAGCACCTTCCGCCTAAAGCGGAATATTCTCGCCCCTGCTAAGCAACTAGCCTTCGGATTGCACCATTCTTTGCCAGTGAATCGGGACAAACAGAAGATTCGAAAGTGAGAGGAACGCGGACGAGTTTCAAATATGCAGGCACCCGGGGTCTCTGCAGGTCGCCCGTTAGGACACCTCGTTCGCTGACGCGCAACAGAAGGAGAAGTTAACATCAAGTGTAAGGGAGGAAGCAGTAACCTCAAGCAAACTGAATGAGAGGAAGCATTGTGCTTTACAGGCTTCATCCCTGCCATTCTAATCCTAGATCTATAACGGAAGGCATGATAGTATATTGTGCTTGCCTACCAAGGACTTCCATGCCTAGGTACTTTCGAGCATCTGCAACTTCCTTTGCAGATGCAGGGAAAGTCGCATGATTCGTTCACTTTCAGCAGAATTAGATATACTTGAGGCACCACCTTCGAGCCTCGAATTCTCGATTCACCAATTCATGACACACTTTGCCCCTTCTAGTAGGCGAAGCTGCATCGGTGCTCCGCTACTTCCAATAATCCTGCAGAATCCACTCCACTTCCGAGTCCAGCTTCATGACACATGGCACCTTCTTCAGAAATTCTCTCCCTCACCCATCGCCTACAACTCTATATTTCACATGAATCCATGAGTTGGACCCAGTAGAGTGCATATCAAGCTATGGTGTGCTCTCCACTTATGGAATCTAAAACACATCTCCCGCTTGCCTGTTCTTATCTGCATACTCAATTATTGTCTTAGCTAAGGAATATAGATTTGAACATTATTCTGAATTTATAAAGAAAGCAAAGTGGATACAATGAATAAAGGACAGCAAGACAAAGTTTGACAGCGGGTATGTGATACGAAAGAAAGAATAACGACAAAGGACCTTACTGCAATGTGCCAAGCTTCGTATCGCGCAGCCATTGCATACATGAATTCATTAAGACGCTACAATCTTGCACAGAAAAGAACTGAGAGGACATACATCTTTGGCCATCTCTCCTGCTAAGTTATCGCCGAAATAGCCGCAACATCTTTCTCTCGAGCACGGCTTCGAACCGGGTTTGATATTACCCTTCAAGATCGCCGATATTTTTGTCTCTCCCTCCATCTCTCTTCTCCATTCCTCCTCTAAATCCCACCCCTCCTCCCTCCTTCATTGACTCACCCACTCACTCACTCACTCACCAATCACGTGAACACCCATCCTCTCTTTGTTGCACATCGCACATTTCCAAAATTCAAACCACCATCGAGGAAACCCCTCAAGACCATTTCCAATCCCACCACCACTTATTTTAAATCCATTTTTAAACCTCCATAGTCAATAAAAAAGCATCGTCCTTGACCTGACCTCATTTGAAAAAGTGCGACGTGCAACAAACCCAAAACGCGGGTTCACGTGAAGCGCGAGTTCTGAACCCCAACCTGCATTTTCAAGAAATCCAGAAAATACTGACGAGTCTTAATATCATCATTCGTTCTGCGCTGACCATTTCTGCAAAGAAATCTCTGTTTGATGTCTGTATATTGGCTGGTCGGTCAGTCGGTTGATTGCTAAGAATATCTGGTTGGGTTGAATCCACGATGTTAAGGTCATCATTATATTGCTATATCGCCTTGCGGCTCTAAAGGCAAGAAAGTGTTTCTAGGGTTTCAAGCTCCCTTGTCTCAAGATGAAGTAGAATTATGTAGCTTTGGACGGGAGTAAGGAGGGGTGCAGCACTTGCTGAGCGATCGCAATAGACCCCAACGAGCCCCAGGACCGGCCGAGGAACAACCATTGAAGTGTGCCTCTGGATCAATTACAGGAAGTGGCAAGTAGAGGAGGGGATGGAACACATCACTCGTGTCGTCTAATTGTGTCAGAGCTAAACAATGTTGCTTCTCAACATGAACAAATGTAACCATCGTAGGCTAGAGGTAATCAGTATGGTTTTGTATGAAGGATTTGAGTTCGGAAAACATGAATAGGACTCTACCCTCGATATCGGGTCGTATTCGAAGCACTTCTTCCTCGGGAAGTCGAATCTGGAATGTGGCAGAGAGGGACTTCGTTGATAATGATCTTTATTTGGACGGTCGTCTAAGTTGGAGATCATTAGAGCAGAAGTCTGCTTCTGTATCGTGCATCGGAAAGACAAGGATGTGCATGCGATAAACTAATAGGCATTTGCGCATATCGAAAAGGATGTGGCACTTGCCAGTTCGAAAGTTGGGTTGTGTACCATGCTTCTTAAGATATTATCCAGTCCAGCATGAGTGTGGTCAGCCATGTACATAGGATTGTATATTTTAAACTCCATATGACCATGTTCATGATGCAAAGCCAGCTTGACTTTTCCCTGCCCCTGCATTTACAGTCCAAAGTTCAGGTCGACATCAGCTCAATACAACTCCTCATCATCTTCTTCTTTTCCATCCTGAAATCCCATATCCACCGCTTTGCCCTTCCCCTTACCCTTCAAGCTCGCAAAACTTCCACCTCCGCCAACCTCATTACCATATCCATTAATCTTCTCATCAAAGAACCCTTCGTCCTCGTCATCACTCCCTTCATCCCACCTTCCCACACTTTTCTCCTTCCCCTTCCCTTTCTTGTCTACCATTTTCTCTTTTCCCTTCCCCTTTCCGTTACTTCTCGGTCTTTCCTCGTCCGCTTTCTGCCATTCCGGAATACCGCCACTCGCCTTCCCTTTCCCCTTGCCATCCCTCGTTCCGTTATCATCTTTCTCAACCTTCTCAAACATCTCCCTAACTTTTCCATAATGCTCCAACTCCTTCATACTAACACTCGGCACTAATTCTCTCTCCGCACTCATGAAATCTTCTTCCGTAACCATAACGGCGAGATCTTCATTGGTAGCAAAATGATCGAAGAAATAAGCAGTCGAAATCTTGCTCTTTCCCGAATCGGCATTGGAAGCATTGATTTGGGCGATTTTATTATCGACGAGAGAGGCTTGGCGGGTGACGGCTTTGAGCATGGCATCGGAGCAGAGGGCATAAAAGTCAGCACCCGTGTAGGTGAATGGGAGGTGGGAGGCGACACGTGATAGGGAGAGGGAAGGATGGAGTGTAAATCTAGTAACATTAGTAAGGTCAATGCTATAAACGTAAGGTAGAGGGACGTACTTTCTGGTCAATGCTTCCATAATAGTCAACTGCTTGTTGTGCGTATCGCTGACACCTAGATACAGCATCTTGTCGAATCTGCCAGGTCGTAGTAATGCTGCGTCAAGAAGATCAGGTCTGTTCGTGGCACCGATGACGAAAACGCCACCACCACCATCATCACCATCAGACATGCCGTCCAGCTCAGCTAAGAGCTGGGACACGATTCGATCCATAACGCCACCGCTATCACCTTGATTACCTCGTTTGGGTGCAACGGAATCTAGTTCGTCGAAGAACACAACACAAGGTCGTGCATCTCTAGCTCGCTGGAAAACGCGACGGACATTGGCTTCGGATTCTCCGATATACATGTTTAGTAGCTCTGGTCCCTTGACACTGAAGAAATTGAGACTGAACTCTGTCGCAATCGCTTTCGCCAGCAGAGTTTTGCCAGTACCAGGAGGACCGTAGAACAAGATGCCAGATCGCTTCTTCATGCCCTTTGCGAAGAGTTCTGGTCTTTCTAGTGGTAGCTGAATTGTCTCCATTACGGCATCCTTGACGTTAGTTAGACCTCCAACATCGTCCCAGCTAACGTTAGGGATTTTGGGTGCTCCGATAGCATCAGCGAAGTTCTTGCGTGCTGCTTCCACTGCAAGCTCAAAGTCTGCTTTGGTCAGACATCGGCCTGCAGGTCCTCCAGCCACGAGAACATCCCGCACTGCAACTGATGTCTCCGAGTTAGAACAAGAAGATGCAAGACTTTCCAAACGAGTATTTCGCGCAACAAGAGCCCGGTCGACCACGTCAACCAGGTCGCCAGCAACAAGGGCAGCTGTCTTGACAGCTACAGCACTGAGATCGACGTCTGGAGCTAAGGCTACCAGTTGATCGTCGATAATGCCTCTGAGAATACCTTCTCGCTCCCATTCATCGGGAGCACTCATCTCGAGCTCATGAGTGAATAAGCCACGGACACCATCTGGAATCTTATCAACTTCTGTGGTGGTCGCAATGACAACTCGAGCGTTGGCTACGATTTCCTTGAGGGTAATGACCATTCGATCAGCAGTTAGAGCCTCGATGTGTCGAACGAGTAATGAACAGAACTCTGGCCCACAAGCCATTGCTCTTTCGGCGCGAGCTTCGAGAAACCCAGCGGTCTTAACATCACTGCCAGCACCACCTTCACTCACGATATCGTACGCATCAATAGTGAAGGTGTGAAGACCAATGTCTGCGCTTGCCCTGGTTGCCATTGTGGCCTTGCCTATATTTCGTTGCGTCGACACTAGAAGAATGGCAAGCGGCTGTAATTGGAGATGTATTGCTCGAGGACTCGTAGCAGCAGCGATCAGCTCTCGTAGTCGACGTTGAAGGGCAGACGCATGATGTTTTCTTGGTTCTGGCAGCGTTGTTGAATCTGTTGCGGACTTTGATATCGACTTCAGTCCCAGATAGTACTCCCAGGTGCTTTCCATGGTCGCTGGTAAGCGACTATTTTCACTACCTGACTGCATCATGTGCGTAGAAGATGCATCGATAGCAGCGACTCCGCCCCAGAACTCGTCTTCGTCGCTACTTTCTGCTTCTTCTTTTGCTATGCCAATGTAACCTATTCTGAACCAACCGACACCTGTGACTTTCAAAGGCTTCGGTGGTCTCGGATCGTCCAACGTGGTATTTGACAGAAGATCTTCAATCTCAAGGTCATCACCTCCAGCTGGCTGGTATAAAGTTCGACCAAGATCCTGATCAATTGGAATACCGATCAAATCTCCCTTTCGTACAATTCGCGTTCGACTTGCAAAGTACTGTTTCAACCCTGCGAAAAGCGCATTCTGTAAAGTACGCTCCGTAGAGAATGGTGTCGAGATCTTTTGCAGAGTGAGCTCTCTGGCAAAGGGTGGTTTTGACGCACTTGTGATCTTTGGCTGAGGAATCTTCATAAGCTGCGGACCTCGTTTGAGAGGAGCAATTCTGCAGTATGGGGTGTTCTCCATGTTTGCCAATAATATCGGGGAACAATATACTGTAGAACTCGAGGGCTTCTTCACTTGATTTTCAAAAAATGATAAGCGTCTTTCACCTTGCTTGCTGCTAGGAATTCTCGTCACTGGACGATGAGAGTAGCTTTCGGGTAGACCAAATACTTTAACAGGTCGCCATAGAGGATCATCTTGGTCTGCATTCCCAAAGCTACCAAGTCCCCACAAGCCGCCGCCTTGTGCTGGAGGTTCGGCTGCAGCTTCAAGCCGTACCCAGTCACCTGAGAAGCACCCAATTTTAGTCAAAGAATTAATGTCGACGAAAACTCGAGCCTCCTCGTCGTCATCGCTGCTTGGCTTCGGGTGAATCATTGCTTCAGGGAGAGACTGCATAAGTCCTTGTACTTTAAACAAACGTCCTTGTGGACCACCTGCACGAACTGTTGCAGTGGTGAAGGTTGAGAAGACAGACCCGGGGGTTTGGATGCCATCTGTGCGTCTGCCACGCCCAATTGTCCGGGGTGTACCAGGTTGAATTGTGGATATCCCGCTTGCGTTATGAGCTGGAAGCGTCGGCGCATGTAGAGAGATCATATCATCCATAGAATCATCTGAAAGGTCATCATTATCTTCTGACTGTTCAGTTTCCGTTTCTGTTGCAGAATCTTCGTCCTCTAAGGCAGTATCGGTTTTATAGCGATCCTCTGCTGCTGAATAGAATTGATCGTTAGACGTATCCTCGTCATCCTCCTGGACGCCATTAAGAGAACGATTTACAGAAAGTGCAGGCGATTTCTTGATACCCCTCTCTTGGTGACCAGTCTGCGTGATGATAATTTTGGTACGTCCAGATAGTATACCTTGCCCTACAGGTTCACAAAGGGTGACTTTTGCTGGTGGAGGTGGAATATGGGTGATTGGATGGGGTGGCAGAGGCAAGGAGAACAGGTCGCCAGTGTGAACTACTTTCAACGATCCTAGGGCTTCTCGTAATGCAGCAGTCAATCGGTCTTCCGGTATTTTCGGAGTTGATTTGCCATTTGGTATGCCATTCATTCGGGGGTGTTCTGCATGGAAGATTCCTTCTCCATTCTCCAGCCGTCGAGCCAATTCCCCTTCAATTGTCACGAATACCGTCTCTAACGGCAAAGGTATAACGTCCAATATTCTAATCTCAATACCACTCCTACTGTGACTCGATATCTTCGACGGTGCAACTTTCTGTAGTGTTTCTGCGAAGCCTTGGAGTGCTAGGGATGAAGGAGAAAATTGTACAGTCGAATGTGCTAAAGCGCTGGAGGGTCGAACTGGGACTACGGTCCATGTTGAATCTTCGACCAGTGCCGAGGATCCCCAGGGAGATATTGCGACGTGGTGGAACTCTGGCACATTAGGATGGCCATTCTCGTTTTCTTGGGCTACGTATCGTTAACGTTAGTCTGGGATATGCAGAGAGAGAATTATTCTAACCATCAGCCAACTTAGGGAATAAATCCGCGAACAGATCCTCCGACAATATGCCAACATCCCCTCTCACATGATCATCCAGCACCAGTCTGGCAGATATTGCAGTTTTGTCTAGCCTCCTCCTCTTCCGTTTTCGGCTCGAATGGACTGGTATTCGATCCGCCATGGTAGTAAATCTGCTATACTGCACCAAGGTCGCGTTGTTGCGCAAAGCGCGTCAAGGAGCTGGAGCTACCGGAGCATGCTCTGGAGCTTTCGAAGGCGGCAATTTTAAACTTGTTGGATCGGTATTAATTTGAGTATCTGATGACTACCGCCGTATGTACATGCGATGAAGGTAAGGGAGCGCAAGATCAAACACCGTCCATGCAATGCGTGTCCCCGAGAAGAAAATACGACGTGCTCGGCTGGTTCAGAATCAACGCCGAGGTCCCAGTGAAGGAACGGGTTTAGCGGCGGTTGAATACACACGTGACTTAATTTCTACCCAAGGTATCGCCTTCTAATTTCCCGAGATCTTTTTAAGTTTTCTCTTTCCCGCAAGGACAGTCTTGCGGATTGAAGTTACAGTGAAATCGACTTTCATTTGAGTGTTCGGGGAATCACCAAAGTTGAAAGTCATTGTATCTACTAGGTACCTATTTAAGACATGAGCTCACTACAATCCTATGTTGACATACCTAGGTAGACTGTCTTCTGGTATGGCGCTGTATGGAGAGAATGAAAAGTATTTTGCTTCAAATCTTTTACTTATCTTCACCTTTCCCCATCGCGTACAGTGGCCATGGTTCAGATTTGGTCTACAGAGGGATACAAAATGTATTCGGGGATGTTGTCTAAAACAGGGCAACAAGAACACAAACATTATTTTCGGCAAGCTTTCGTTCATTTCATATATGCCATGGTTCATACTCATCCTGTTCATTTCACACCACCAGTTGGTGTGGATAAACACTCATGACTAAGGAGACTCGCAGGCTTTTCGTGAGCTAGTATGTTGACATCGTTTCTGCGAGTTCCTGGGAGAATTGGCACTGTCTCATAGCTTGATTACAATATCTGGCTATTTCTTCATGCGCTATCTATGGTTGCTTGAATGATTCTCTAGTTTCCTCGAGTCAAGACGGGAACCAGCCTTCAAATACAGTTTCTTCTTTTGAAATTGCAGAGTCTTTGGATAAACCAAGTATTATGTCCTGTCTGTAATTCAAGATTCGTACATCGGTGCAAATGACAACCGCGAGGTCTACTGCGGTGCTGCCGTTGACGCCATCCGCTTTTGCAAAAGCTCCTATTCTTGACTGACAATCTAAGGGCAAGTGAGCAAGAATACTGAGTTCAAATAAACGATAGAAATCCTGTTTATATTCCATTTCCATAATGGAGGAAACCCTCGTGAGATATTGACCCAGATAAGAAGATACCTACCTATCGAAAGTATGTTGCAGCATCAACAAACCAGAATGCAGCGATTCCCTGTGTAAGATCCCCCCCCTTTACCGAACATCCTTTCTTCCAGGTATCGAATACAACCGGAATCTCAAACTCACGATTTCAAACCTCACTGTTTTATATTATATACCGCACGATATACCGCCGTTGCAGGATTGTGGTGGAAGAACCGATCCTAGCCTTGTCAACTTCTGACGTCATAAGTCAGCTCTCAAACCGCACAGATGCGTATGCATCTTCCGCAACTCGGTCTTTCCAAGAAAAAATCTAAATTTCTGCAGAGCTCTATTAAAAAAATGAAGAGAAAATAAAGCCCATTTCGCCTATGCAGATCGATCTATCTCTCCACCAATTCGGGGTCGAAGACGTCAAGTGCGTTGATCCCCAACCCGCCGCGTTAGATTTTCACATGCTATTTTATTTTCGACGCATCCTGGAATTAGGGAAATTTAACGACCACTCACGGTGCCTTGACATGTCTCGACAGCGACCGTTCGACGCCACTGACGGGCCGACGAAGAAGGGACTCATTGGATCGTCCACGCAGTGGGCAAGGCGGAGCATGGTGTCTAACCCCAATCCAACATGGAGCAAGGCTATCCAAATATCATGGCAACCATGCAAGATGCTGCGCTGCGCTTCCAATGCAAACCGATGCCTGTCACCGCCAGAACCAAGGTCGTGCCGTTTCTACTCTGCCTCCGTAAACACACACCAAATGCTTTCTATTTCCAGGACGTCTTCTCGTGCGCGTGTATATACATTTTCTTTGCAACTGCCAATTGAACATTCTGCCATGCTAGATTTCTCCACTTACTTGCATTGGCGATAACGGCGCGAGACGAGACACCACAACGATGGGCGATGCAGGTGAGAGATCCGAGAGCAATGCATCAGCGGCCTCAAAATCCTTGGTCAATCCGACTGCTTCAACTCTCATACCGACTACAGCGATCAAATACACTCATCAAGCCGAGAAGCTTTCCTTCATCAAGCCAAAAGAGGAGGACGATGGCGCAGGGACTGCGATACGTGCCGATTATATCACACCGCAAGACCCTGTCATTGTCACAGGCGATGGCAGTAGACTACCTGGTGTACCACTGGCAGAAGCAGAGAAGCTCAATCGGCTAAGAAAAGAGATCGAGGGTAGCCCCGAAGATGTAATCGAGGAGGCATTGGGCGTAGAGAAGCCAGAACTCGAGCAAAGTACACCCTCTCCACGGAATGGCGCAACGATAGAGAAGTCTGGCGAAGGCTCTCTTCGCAGAGCGATGCCGCCCTCACGAACGAATCCTCTTTTCCCTCCTCTGCCCCTATACGGACCTTCTTCTCTTACTCGCGATCTCCAATGTCTTACATTTCGTATAACTTCGTTCTTCTGTTCTTTGACTTTCTTGGGAATTATTGTCCTAGGTTCGTTATTTACGAGTATACCCACAATGTTTAATCATATCTGGCTACGGGTCACATTTCGGAATCCAGACGCAAGACGGCCCTTTTACGAGGAAGAGAAGAAATTGAAGAGAGTTAGGAAAGAGGAAGCAAAAGCATGGAAGAAGGGACGCTCAAGAAGGAATTCTCGAGTGAAGATGGACGATGCCGAAGACGAAGCAGTACATTCAGAGTTCATACCAACAGAAGGAGGACCAGATCCATTGGTATGCGACGTAGGATACTACGCTAGAAGAGTTGGTCTCGACATGGAAGAATTCAAAGTCCAAACCGAAGACGGCTTCATAATCACCCTCTGGCACATCTACAATCCACTTGAATTCACACCAATGTCAGAGTCACAACGCGCCGCTCGTGGTCCAGAGATTTTCACCGATGCCGGTCCATCACGACCCTCTCATCCCAGCCACAAGCCCAAGTTTCCAATCCTGATGCTTCACGGCCTCCTCCAATCTGCCGGGGCGTATTGCACGAACGACGACGCTTCCCTCGCCTTCTATCTCTGCAAGTCTGGCTACGACGTCTGGCTGGGCAACAATAGATGTGGATTCAATCCCGAACACACTCTCCTCTCCTACTCCGATCCCAGGATGTGGGCCTGGAATATCCGCCAAATGGGCGTCATGGACCTGCCCGCCCTCACCTCCCGAGTACTATCAGAAACCGGCTTCGAAAAACTAGGTCTAATAGCTCATTCCCAAGGAACAACGCAAACGCTGGTCGCCTTGGCAAAAGAACAACGACCCGACCTTGGGTCAAAAATCACAGTCTTTTGTGCTTTAGCACCAGCAGCATACGCAGGTCCATTGATAGGGAAAGCGTACTTTAAATTCATGCGCATCATATCCCCTGCTTTTTTCAGAATCATATTCGGTATCCATGCTTTCATCCCCTTCATGATGCTCATGCACCGTCTCCTCCCCGGCGGTCCTTATGGCGCAACCGGCTACCGCGTCTTCCACTTCCTCTTCAACTGGTCGGATTCCCGCTGGGATCGCGGATTACGAGATCGCTGTTTCCAATTCGCACCCGTGTACGTTAGTGCGGAGAGTATGAGATGGTGGCTAGGGAGAGAGTGTTTCGCGAAACAGAAGTGTATTCTTGCCACAAGGGAGGAGGCCATCCAGGAAGATGCAGAGGATGAGATGGAAGAATATTACCAGCATTCGAACGAACAAGGGAAAGAGAGTCATCCGCGGCGATCGAGTGGATTCAGACGAAGTTCCGAAGTGAAAAGAAAACATAGCAGGATTCCAAAGGGATCGACGAGTTGGTATGATGAGCAAGTTCCCCCCTTCGCGCTTTGGGTCTGCGGCAGTGATGATCTTGTTGATGGACGCCGACTGCTTCGCCGTTTCGAAAGAGGGAGAGAACCTCATGTTCGTGTTGTGCATTCAAAAGTTATTGAAGAATACGAACATCTGGATGTCATCTGGGCAATGGATAGCATTGAGCAAGTAGGCAAAGAAGTGAAAGAAGTCTTGTGGAAGACCTGCGATGTGAGAGATAAAGTCAGGATTCCGAGGGGATGTGAAGATATTGAGCCTTGGCGCGATCCGAAGCTGGTCAAGGATGAAATGACTTATGAAAGGAGTGAGATGAGAGAACCGGAGGAAGAAGACCAGAGCTCTAGCTCTGATAATCAATAGATGAATGGTTTTGCTTTCTTGCATACTTGGGGATTTTTGGGTATCTATTGGATAGGAGAAGAGGAGTTGGAGGAAAATGTGTTTAGATACTCCTTATGTATACGCGAACACAAAGGGTATATCATCTTTTTTAATTGATTTGCAATGATGCAAAGATACAACGATACGACGAATGTCCAGATCACTGACCGCGGTCGCGGTTTCAAAATGACCCAAACATGGAAGCAGTCAAATACCAATGCCCGAGTGGGTCATCGAACGTTATATTTTCGAGACTAATGTCCGAATTGTAGTCGCGATTTCCGAATTGCAGAAGTAGTATTCTTCAATTTAAATATTCGCTTCAGATCAGAGGTAATCAGGTACTATATAGCCAATATTAGAATCTTCTTGATGTTTTTTTGGTTGCTTTAGGGACAAAGTCATAAATCCGACGGAGGAGACATTTTCTCCGTGGAGATCGTCGGGGCTTTTAGCGAAGGTGCACGTGATTGTGGACTAAATGTACCCCTAAGCAGTGAGGTACGCGGGAAGTGAGTGCTGTGGTAGGTGATACTCTGTTTACGTATTCGACCGCAACCTTTTTGGTATACTGGAGAGCATACGGTAGTGGATAAGAGAGCGATTCAGGACAACGATGCCAGTTTCTGCTCCTGCACTACCATTAGTTAAACCGAAAGAGCCCTATCAGAAAATATCACTGAATATTTGTCCCTGGATTTACATTGATTGTATGCTACTACTCGAAGGAACGAGATCTACTTCTAGATGTGTTGAATATAGTTGTACTTCATGTTACGCAGTCCGCGATGTATCCAAGTCTAAACTCCAGCATCGAAATGTCCGCGGCAGAATCCGTTAGCATATTCAACTTAAATACCCAGGACGAACTCACTGAGAAGATGCTCTCTTATCTATCAATCATTAGAGCCGTTCTCATACATTTCAGTACAGCACAGTTCCAACATCACTGAACATTAATTCAAAATGGAAATACCCGCACATTTCGGTTTCGCATACATCACACCTCTCCACCACGATATCTACCCCTCCATCGACCCAACCTCCTCATCACTTTCCCAGCCCGAGAAAATCGTCCTCATAACCGGAGCCGGGAAAGGAATCGGTCGCTCCATCGCATTATCCTACGCCCACGCCAACGTATCATGCCTCATCCTCCTCTCCCGCACCTTATCCGACCTCTCCTCCCTCAAAACCTCCATCTCCACCATAAACCCCCAGATCCGAGTCCTTACCTTCGCAGTCGACGTCACATGTCCCTCCTCCATTTCAAAAATCGCAGAAGAGGTAAAGACCAAAGAAGGCCGCCTCGATATCCTCATCAACAACGCAGGCCACTCCACCCCCTGGGTTCCGCTCCCCGAATCCCCTGTGGACGATTATTGGCGCACTATTGAAGTCAATCTCAAAGGGCCGTTCCTCCTTTTACATGCTTTTCTTCCGTTGTTGAAAGAGACGGGGGAGAGGACGGGGAAGGGGACGGATGTTGTTAATGTCACGAGTATTGGCGCGCATGCGATTCATCCGGGTGGGTCGGCGTATCAGATTAGTAAGTTTGCGTTGTTGCGGTTGACGGAGTTTGTGGATGTGGAGTTTGGTGATCAGGCGGTGGGAGAGGGGGATGGTGAGATGGGAAAGGGAATGGGAAAGGGAGTTAGGTGTTTTAGTGTTCATCCGGGGGGAGTGAAGACGGAGTTGACGGCGAAGAGTGTGGAGGCTGTTAGGAGGAGTGAGTTTTTCTTTTCGTCCATTCTTGATTGAGAGTTGGTGAGGGAGATAAGCTGATGTGATGCGGTGCAGCGTTAAATGACAGTCCGGAATTGTGTGGTGGGTTCTGTGTTTGGTTGACGAAGGAGGATAGAGGGTGGTTGAGGGGTAGGTATTTGAGCGTTAATTGGGATGTGGATGAATTGGAGAAGAAGAGAGGAGAGATTGAGGGGACTGATAAGTTGAAGATGAGGATGGTACTGTGAAGTCTTGAAAGGAAAGTACTTTGCGATCACGGTCTCGCTTAGGAGAGGACGTCCAAATGGGCTTCTCGGGGATTCAGGGCGGACTCATCCAGCGAGGCTACAAGAATGGACAAAGTGGTTTCCACGTGTGCTGAGCAGCACGTCGTCCAATCCAGAGGAATCTCATTGACACGAAAAAACAATTACACGATACTACTTCCCAATTCGAGCATATGAAGTGGTGATGCAATCTGGCCATGCTCGCCACCTCCTTGCCTCGCTTCTCGTACTTTTGCACCAATCGTAAACGGCGACTTTTCTATGCTCATATTTCCTCGGAGGAGATTTATAATCTTATCGAATCGCAGCTCTGTGTTTCAGAAGCTATCGCTGAATGCGGATTGCAGGTCGGGTGGAGGTACTGAATGGATGAAACTTGAGAGCTCGTTGCTTGTGGGGTCGATGCTGGTGATGGTTTGGCTTATCTCCGATGATGCAGGAAAGACTCTCCCGAAGCTAAATCCGATGCAGGTAACAGTCCTCTCACAAGGTATAAAAGCACATCAGTGCTCATGTAAACTGCTAGAACTTAATTCGACTTCTTGCGCACAACTATTCTCGACATCTGGCTTAGAAGTTCATTGCCGCAACTCATCATCAACATGCCTCCACCAAGAGGAACGCCCAATCCCATCGAAGGACCAGGTTGGTGTCCACTCTCCACCCTTTAATCTCAAGTATATCCTCATCTAACATCCTCCTAGGGGATTATGACGTAACGACCATCGTCCACAATCACAGCTACCCCGCCATCTCATCTCTCGCCTCCGCATCCCATGCCGGGAAATCAGTCTTCATCGCCGGCGCTTCAAGAGGCATCGGCCTCGCAATCGCAACCTCCTTCGCCCAAGCAAGCACATCTCAAATCGCCATCGGCGCCCGCTCTGATCTCTCATCCATCAAACAGACCCTTCTCTCCGCTGCCGCCAAAGCCAAACTCCCCGAGCCAAAAATCCTCTGCGTCAAACTGGACATCACTTCTCAATCCAGCACCGAAGAAGCCGCTAAACTCGTCGAGAAAGAATTCGGAAAGTTGGATATTGTGATCAACAATGCTGGGATTCTAGGCCAGCCTGCTCTCGTTGCTGACAGTGATCCCGATGCGTGGTGGGAGACGTGGAATGTGAATCTTCGAGGACCGTATCTGGTTACAAGAGCTTTCTTACCGTTACTATTGAAAGGGGGAGATAAGACGATTATTACGACGTCGAGTGTGGGCGCGCATTGCGTCGTTCCGACGCTGAGTGCATACCAGCCGAGTAAGTTGGCGGTATTAAGGTTCATGGAGTTTGTGGCGAAGGAGTATGAGGGTCAAGGTGTGATCACTTATACTATCCATCCTGGAAATGTGGTTACGGATATTGTTGGAGGAGAGGAGGGGTTGAGGCCGGAGCTGAGACCTAGTGAGTTTGACGACTAGGTTGCATAGGAGAAAGAGGCTGACATGAGAATAGTCTTTACGGAAACAGCTGATTTGCCCGCGGATACGATTGTTTTTTTGACGAAGGAGAAGAGAAGCTGGCTTACTGGAAGATATATCAATTGCACGTGGGATATGCCGGAATTGATGGCGAAGGAAAGTGAGATTGTGAAGGGAGACAAGCTGAAAGTCAAATTTGACTTCTAAGGGAAGTCGCAGAAGTGAGACATTCAAATTATGAAGCCTATTCTCGACTTCGGCATTTAAAGCCCGTTGGTTTGTTTGATTCCGTAGTGATCAGATTTCCAACTGAAAGTTCAGTAGGAAATGTTGGCAGACATCCCGGACGCGAAATGCAGTAGGTTGTAGCAGTTCTTCATTCTTAGTCTGGAAAACAGCGAAAATTCAAAGGAAGCCAACGAAAGAGGAGAGGGGAAGACAGTGCGCAGAGCACGAACGAGGAAGTGCAGAGGAAGGGCAGTGAACTCGACAGCAAGCCAAAGACAAGTCAAGGTCGACCATATTTAAAGAATACATATGTGCCTACCATACCTAGACGAGAAAGGACTTCCAGACACATTCTCGAGACGCAGAACTATTTAGCTCCGCTCAAAGAATCGAACAACTGGACCAACAGAGTACTTTGCGACCTAGTAACGAGGAGGTAGCCTCCAATTCCAAGTCCGTTTTCCCCTGGCCACCCTGACCACAGGAGCCGGAATATCAACATTTCGATCGGACTTTCCGCAGTCTCTCTCTGTTTCGGAGCGCGATGTCCGATACTAACCTTCGAAGTCTCCCAAGCAATCGCCCAAACTTGGATCCAACCACAATAACGCAACAAAACCAAGATTAAATTACATATTCTTTGTTGTGAGTTATATACACTTTCGAATAGCTTTACTTACATCTATGGTATGGTTCTAGAAGCAGCATGTAGTGGTAAAACTAATAGGCGTTAACAACAAAAGGGCCTGTACTTCGTAGTCTCATGCAGGCATGCTAAAGTAAATGTCCCATCTTGACGATGCGACATTATTAATGCCTGGTGAGCAATTCTATGCCACAAGATTGCTGTTTGATACCCAGCACGCGGCATTGCGACCGAACAGCGGCATGAGTCAACAATAGCTCCATCCCTACGATTTGACTGGCCCGAGAGTGCGAGGCCGAGGTAAATGATGTTCGGGGCCATTTCATAGCTAATCTTCCTCTGTTTGTCTTCTCCCAATCCTAGAACAATATTCGTGTCCTTCTACGGAGTAAGCCTCGAATTCAGTATTCAGGATGTCAGAAACTTTCATCTTATTGGTAGAAACATGTCAGAAAGCCTCAGCGGACAGGCTAGCGGCCGAGTTATGTCAGGAATATCTCGCTTAACGAGGACAATCGCCCCCCCTTTTGTCAGCAAGCGCCCGCACGTGATATGCTGAGTGCTTTCGGGATGGGGTTGACCGACGTTTCTGAGGCTTGGCTGCGGATGGGAAAATGTATAAAATTCCGTCTCTTCATTTCTTGAGTATCTTGCTCTCTTCTATCTGCTGCAGTTTATTCTTCTCTGTCCGATTCAACAATCTCCTCTTCCCATCAATGGTAAAAGTCTGATATAAACCAAATTTTGGAAATGGCATCAAATCCCCAAAACACAGCATTCGTCCTCGTCCCAGGCTCCTTCTCCCTACCCGGGTTCTATCACAAAATCGTCCCTCTCCTCCAATCCCATGGCTACCTCGTCCTCCCCACCGCTCTTCAATCAGCAGGCGAACGTCCCCAAGGGCCAGCCACATTCGATGAAGACGCCGCTTACATAGCTTCCACCATCAAAAGACTCGCCAACGAAGGAAAAAATGTCGTTCTAGCAATGAATTCTTACGGAGGCTTTCCAGGGACGGAAGCAACGAAGGGATTGAGTAAGAAAGAGAGGGAAGCCAAGGGAGAGAAGGGTGGAGTTGTGGCCTTGGTTTATCTTGCGAGTTTCTTGCCGAAGGTGGGACAGAGCTTGAGAGCTTCGATGGGCGAGGATTTGCCGGACAGCATCAAGAATGCCGTGAGTCTTTCTCTTTTCTTTTCCTTCCATAGTGCCTCGAAACTTCTTCTCCAGGCAAAATTCACGTTGCTAACAGTTTGCAGGGGGAATATATGAAACTGAATTATGAAGAAGACTACAAGGGCATTTTCTCAGACCTCCCAGAAGACATTGGCAAGCATTATATGAATCAGATGATAAACCATTCCCCCATCAGCTTTTCTGGGGAATTGACGTATCCTGGATATCTTCATATCCCAACGACGTATTTCTTGACGGAGGGGGATTTGATCATTCCACCTGAGACGCAGGAGCAGATGGTTGACATGGTGAAGGGATTGGGAGGAGAACTCAAGGTAGTGAGATCGAAGGCAGGACATGTTCCTATGTTGAGTGTGCCTGACGAGGTTGTAAGCGTGCTTGTTGAGGCTGCTGAAGGAAAATGAATGGGAAAAGGACTCGAGCTTTCCTTTCTGCTTATCTTCGAAATATGTATATTTTTGGAGCCCGTGGATGCCTCATTTGGTGACTTCGCTCTTTAGTACAGATCTGTTCCTAAATTATCTAACCGTATACTTTTGTTCCTCGGCAACAAGTAACTTCTCAGGGCGCTATATAAGAAAACGAACTCCCAGTCCACTTTTTAAGTCACACTCGAAGCGGCTACTGGATTATGGACCTATATTGCGAGAATTGTGTAAATGCTAGGAATCTTCATTGTCAACCAAAGGCCTTGGTGTATTCAACTTCCAATTTTGTCTCCCTCTTTCGTAGTCCAGCATTGGGAATGTCCTTGATGAACAGGAGAAAACAGAACTTGACAGCAGACCTGCAAATGATAATAATATCTTTAGGCGGATCAATAAGAGAGATCTATCAGCGCCTTAAATAAATTTCATTCATTCGAATCCACGTATCAGTCCTAGAAATGAACCTTACCAGAGATGATGACGGCCGATTTCAACAAGCTGAGTTCAGCACCCTCAGTATTGACGAACTGAAGTGGATCTGTGATTTGCCGTTCTTGACTATCAGAAGTTCATCTTTATATATAATTGGAGAAGCGAGGTTGCTGAAGAGCTATTTCCCCCAGCCACAGTATGACTAGCAAGAGCAATAAAACTGCCAATTTGACTCACTAAACTTGATTCACCTCCTTAGCCAACCGCACCTGATTTTCCCGATTTGGAAACAATATAAGTAAATTTCGTAGGCTCGATTCTACAACAGATGCACATCAACTTCTCCAAAATCTAGCTCAGTGATCTTCAATAATATAAAACAACCTAGATTATAGTGTCTTCTTGTCACAAATAAAAATAGTTGATTATCAGTGGTCGATGGAGTGCGTTGGTACCACGGTCATTGCGAACACCTTCGCAGGCCCCATTTTCAAATCGAAGCATCGCAGCCTCTACTGGAAAGTCTGATGTTGGTCAGAATGCTCTGGCTGCTTTCCCTGAACTTTCCAGTGATAAAGTTGACAACATTATTTGAAACGACAGTAGATCATTCAAGCACCTTTTAGCAATCAACCTTACTCTGAATTAGTGATCTCGGGATTCAAAACCTGGGAAGAATATTGAAGCTATGACGAGACAGTGTCCGTAGAAGTGCAACAGTCCCTCGCCAAGAAAGGTCAGAGGTCTCAGCACTCCTGCTCAAGTTTATAAGATTTCTTCATCATCGGTGCGTCTAGTTTACGAAAGAGAAGAGGTCTGAGGAGCTGTAAATAATGTAGGTGCTAGTGTAAAGCTAGTGCATGTAGCCTCGTAACAAGAAGAGTTACACCACGAGAATCTCCACGGGAACTCCCAAAATCACCACAGGATTCACCGCCGGTGTTCCCGAAATCAGCGATAGAGATCCTCAGGTCGCCACAGCCTCGGGAAGTCGCCGATCAGAGTCACCTTTGATTCTCCAAAAATTGGAGGACGATACCGACGCGAAGCCCGCTAGAGGCATAGTGGCATCACGGAGCATCTCGCCATCGCCATCAGATAACATGCCATGTTTCCCTCTAATTTCCTCTCCCTAAAGGTTGTTGTCGTCCAATACGAGAACTTGGATGTTGACAACAATCCTCAACCTAAAAACTAAAATCAAATTTCTTTTCCTAAAGAAATCTGATACCTAAGCAATAGGTTTCAATAGAGACTCGGATCCAAGTGGTCAATAACTAGTTTCTACTTGGAATTATCCCAGATCCGCCATTGGTAATCACTTCTTCTAATTTAGGTTGGGTTTGTACGGCCCTTTCTCATTTGACCTGCCCAATTTATAGCTTTTTCGGCAGTGAACCAAACGAGGAGAGGTTGCTAACAAACCCTTCATCTTCCAAAAAGGAACGCTAGACTTACACGTAATCAACACAAGTCGAAAGGTGAAATTAGGCGCTGATCCCTATTCTATTGTATTCACTTTTCGGAGCAGCTATCTCCAGATCTCTTCACTATTGGTCAATATATAAGCCCTCTCCCTATCGAGGTGGAAGGGAACCAATTTGCCACCTGAATCTCCATGTACATAATGTTCATGCTGGAGGTATGGGCGTTTCCGAAATGTCAACAAAACAAATTGTGATCGAGCACGTCCAGGATAGTTACTTCTGTCATAGTGGATATCAGAATGGCTGTGATAGCAATATCACTGGAAATCATACATTGCAGCAAACCCACGAAGTCAGAAATGCGACGAAGTCAGACGACAGCATCCTAGAAATGACAACAACTTGGTATCAGACGCTAACCATAATCCACACCGGTCCATTTCTATTCGGAAAGGGGTGCAGGGACTCACTCGCCAGTTCGTCCTATAGCGATGTTCCTTACAAATCAGCTAGCCGACAACGGACTTTCATTATAATCCCACTCCGTTTATGCTGACGTGCCATGCAAACCCGTGATTGCGTGCTTCCTGTGGCATTTCATGTCATTTACAACAATAAAAATGGGTTTGAAAAGTGTTTATTTACAGGCCCGAATGGTAAAAGAAAACTATCTGGGAGTTATGTCACAGACTTTACGTCTGGAGCATGTCGAAATCCATGCCATGATGGCATATTTATGTTCACAAACCAATGAACTGGTAAAGATTTTATGTTGTACCGGATCATACGCCGGGGTTGTGCTGTATTGAAGAGGCGCAGCGTACCTCCGTACTCCAAAGCCCACTATAAAGTAAGCCAGTCCTACATTTTCTTCAAGTTTTCAAGCTAAAAACTTACTCATATCTCTCTTCGCTCAAATGCCCCAAACGTTCCTCATCACTTCCGCCACTGGGGCACAAGGAGGCGCCACAGCCCGCGAGCTCCTCTACCACGGTGCCAAAGTCCACGCCTTGGTCCGAGATCTCTCTTCTCCAGCCTCCAAAGCCCTCCAATCCCTCGGAGTCACTCTCTTCGAAGGCACATTCTTCGACCTTCCCGCCATCAAAGAAGCCCTCGTGGGCGTGACAGGCGTCTTCCTAAATACCTTCCCATCTTTCACTGACCCTGACGGCGAAGTCCAACAGGCCAGAAACATCGTCACAGCTGCGAAAGAAGCAAAGTCCGTGACTACCATAGTTGTGTCCACTGTCTATAAAGCCAGTGAAAGGGCTGAGATCGCAGCATCCAAGCCTAACTTTCCGTTCTTAAATTATTACCTGGCTCGAAAGGCAGGCGTCGAGGAAGTCGTTAAAGCGGCTGGTTTTGAACATTGGACGGTATTGAGACCTGATTGGTTAGATTACAACTACCTGGCTCCTGGCTGTGTCATTCACTTCCCAGAGTATCAGTCAGAACATGTCTTGACTGTCAGCTACGATCCAAGCTTTAAGAAGAGTCATCTTGATCCCTATGATGTGGGAAAATTCGCTGCTGCTGCGTTACTGGAACCGCAGCGTTATGATAGACTTATTCTGGAGCTTAGCGGTGAGCTGTTGACATTTGAGGAGATCGCAGAGCGATTGAGTAGGGCATCAGGTGTACGGGTGACAGTGAGGTTTCGGACAGAGGAGGAGACGAGGGAGCTGGTTGAGAGCAATAAGATACCGGTGATTGAGCTTCAGATTTGGGAAAGGGAGGTTAAGTTTGAGAATGACCGGAAGGCTTTAGACAAGTATGGGATTCAGCTTGGGACGTTGGAGGAGTACTTGAAGAGGGAGAAGGGAAGACTGTTGGAGACGCTAGGTGTTTCGCCAAAATGAGATTATAGCTAAGCTTCAGGAACGGATTGATTTCCAATCAAGAAAGTAAGAAAGAAGCGTTCCTAAACAATTTCTCTCCTATAAATCACACCTTCCAATTGACGAGCTATCTCCACGCTTCCAAAAGCAGCTACTATTGCAACGACAGCAAGAGATGCTGCCAGATGAAAGTCACGTGCAGTGGTCAGTGCAATGGTGCAACAGGGCATTTCCAGTTTGATTCTAGTTCAGGAGTTCCTAATCTCTCCCCTTATATCCCCATAGACTCTCCTCTTGGACTTAGAACCTTAGACCTTACAATACAATCATTTGCCCTCCAATTGATGCCTTTTCCATTAAACCATCTGACAGATGCAGAATGTGTGTGAGATTGGTGAAGACGAGGTAAAGCGAGAGCGAGGACGGTGTACACTCCGGCTTAACACAGGCGTAGGCGAGGTGTAAATCGAGATGCGACAGCAGGAAGGCCACAGACTGCGAGAGTTTGAGGTGCCGAACCAGTGTATGGGTTGAGGCTCGACTGTATGCATTTCTTGCAAAGAGGTAACGCATCCATACAGAGAAGTCGGCATGGCTGTGACGTTCATTTCCTTTTTGAAAGTGTTATAAGTTGTGCCTCCTAATTCAGAGTGAAGGCAATTCATCAGCAGGGAAGGGCTGCGTCTCCTACACAAGTACATCAGAAGTTGGAAGTTGGTGAAGGTTCAGTAGAAATGCAAGAGAAATGCAGTGAAGGCGTAGTGAAGTTGAAGGATGGTTGATCGCAGAACCTCGCAGAAAATTGATTGGAAAGAAGCAAAAGAAGAATTAGGAGAAGAGAATCCGACGGGGGGGGGGGGGGGGGGGGCTTTACCCCAACGCGGCGGGTCCCCCTTTCCCCTTCGGAAGGAACAAAAAAAGATAATTAACCAACAATTTTTCTCCCCCCTCACACCCCCCATTGCCTGGGGAAAGGAAAAAAGGTGGGGGAACACACCCCCCCCCCCTTCTTTTTTGCAAAGACACAGACAAAGACACACCCCCCCGCCACATCCCACTATTAAAAAAAAGTCACCCCCAACCACAGAACAAAATAATGGAAACACAGCA